>JACEEZ010013344.1:0-22500 GCA_016584305.1 Chionoecetes opilio
AGAGAGAGAGATTCAGACAACAGAGAGACACACATATAGAGAAACAGACGTTTATGCTTTCCATACATAAATTAGCTGCAAATCATAAAGACAAGGTGTGTACATATCCAAACCACCCAATACTAACCTAATAAACCATTGCTGGTCATCAACCACAGGTGCGAATCATAAAAGACTCTCAACACTAGCTTTTAGTCCTATCTCTCTCCCCTTTTCCCTCTCTCTCTCTCTTTTCTCTCTCTCTCTCTCTCTCTCTCTCTCTCCCTCTGGGCTCTCGCCTCTCGCTTCTCTTCTCTTCTCTCTCTCTCTCTTCCTCTCCCCCTCTTCTCTCTCTCTCTCTCTCCCCTCTCTCCTCTTCTCTCTCTCTTTTTCTTCTCTTTTCTTTTTTTTCTCTTTTTACTCTCAGAACCATAACCCACCAAACTACCACTACAAATTTACTACACTACTCTACTACTACTACTATACTATACTAATTCCTCCCACGTTTTACGCTATTGTTGTTGGCTTTTTTCCCCTAATAGCCCCTTGAGCCAACCGGCCATTTTTTGAATGAAGCTCCGGCGGGGGAGTATTCCATTATATTTTCCATTGGGCAATTCTCGGGTATCAAAAAAAGCATGAGGACATCTGGAAGGGGTAGCTTAGTCCCCGGATGGACCCCATTTTTGAAACCACCCACGCGAAAAATGCCCATTTGGTGGGGGTAATTGTTGACGTGTATCTGGACTTCTATATAGCTACGATGTGCGGTTGACGATAAATATCCCCAATGTTACCGTCTAAATAAAAAATAATATGAAGCATTTTGTTATAGATTAATTATTATAAAACAATTATCGAAAAAAAATCATATATTTTTCATATTTTATTTTTAGACTTTACTTTTTTTAGTGAAACAACACTGGTATGATTTTCCAAATTAGCTTTGTGCAAAAACCGTTTATCGTCTATAAAAATAACCAAAAAAACTAAAACTTCCCCACCACGAGTGTACACAAAAATATATAAAAAGGGCTGCACTTTCCACAAACCAAAACTATGTAGTTGAATTTTCCGCCGATAATCAACCCACAGAACCCAGTGCCGAAAGGCGTCAGTTTTCCCATATTAATTCTATATTCTATATCTCAGTCTGAGATTTTTTGCGGTGACCTGTTAATTTCGGGGGGGGGGGGGGGGTGGCTAAGAATAAAAAGTGAACAGTTAGATGGCGCCAATACAACTTTATTATAGAGTTGTATTGTGGCGCCATCTAACATGTTCACGATTGGGATGATATGTCGACGGGCGACGGGATGTTTCCTTGGCTTGTGTCAGAAGAGTGTCCCTTGGTGTTTCGCAATAAACAAGGTGAACTATGTAGAATCTCCGGTTATGCAAGATGACGCAACTACAAAAAACATCCCCCGAGTTGTACGGTTTTCAATAAAGGCTACTTTCCGTACAGCTTAGACGGGGAACCATTTGCCAGAATCGCTGTTGATCAACAAAGAAGAACATCAACAAAGAACGCAAACAGCGGGAGGAAACAGGTTTTTTAGTCTTGGGGGGGGACAAGGGGCTGTGTCACGATATATCTAACGCGAAAAATCGGGTGCTGCACTAGGCAACTACGAAAACATCCTTGTGAATGCAGCGACCTCTCACGCCAAGCACCCTGACTTGTCTACTTCTGATAAACGTGATTAGTCTGGCGTCACAGCTATCGTGATCTACGGGAAAAATACTGGACCTCCATTCCCCGATGATCCGTCAGTTTTTCCCAGTAAAAACTACCGGAGCGGCTGCGAGGGAGGACTTTTCTAAGGACCTACAAAACGCCCTGCAAAAAGGGGGGGGGGCGTATCAAAGCTTCCGAAAACGTCTTAAAAGGGAACAGGCTTTTATGACACAGTGAAGAAGCTAAATTTGAAGACCTTTGGAAGATCAAGCAGAAAGTTTGAAGGCCACAAACAAGGAGTCTCCTGAGAGCGACAGAAACGGGTTCCCACCATGTACTCATCGCCAAGACAAGGCCCTCGACATGAATTTGTCCTTGCCCCCCACTAGGGCGTTACCAGGGTTTTTGGAAATTTTGGGGTCAATGAAAAAACAAACAAAGTTGCATTGCGAAAACAGGGAAAGGGGTTTTGGGGAAAACCAGCCGATAACGTTGCAGCGAAGTGCAAAAAAATTGATGCGATGGTTCCATACAAAGAGCATGGCGAAACGACACGTTCGAAGAACTATCTACCGCACCCTTTTGTGCAGCGCTTCACGTGGTAAAGGGCAGTGAGCGCACGATTTTTGCTTTGACACATACACAGAAGAATCCTAAAGCAGTGAGGTGTGAACCGGGGTTTAAAAATGAAGGCACAGTTTCAGCGAGATAGCCCCGCCACAAAATCAAACGGGCGGCTTCCGCTTCACCCAGAAAAGGAGAAACTGGTTGTGTTTCTGGGGAAAAGTCGTGGAAACATGAAAAAAATCGCGAAAAGTGGGAAAAACAGAACCTGTATTCCCCCTGTGGGAAACATTTGGTATGCCCCGCGATAGGGGGGGAAAAGGGTTTTCAAGAAACTCGAATGTGCCAGAGGAAGAGACACGCGTAGTTTCTCCACGCAAAGCACCCGCTACCCACTACAAGACGATCATCTTAGTGGCAGAGACCGACGTTTGATCACAGTCTTCATTCCAGAACCATCGATAGTCAGCTCTTCATCGCGAGGAAAAAAAGGGTTTCGAGTCGAATGATTGACGTTGGAAAATTTTGGCTGCGGTATTGGGGTCTGGGTTTGCAGTGCATTGCCAGGGTTTCATCAAGCGGGTGTAACACTGTTATGCTCTGGCTACCCAAGGAAAGATAAAGGCTTTAAACTTGTGCAGCGAATGATTGTATTTTTCAAGCTTTTTCCAGATCGGGGATCTTCGTGGAATTACCAAAGACGTTTAAATAGCATTCGGGCCTTCAGTTTTCAGTGTACCAGGAACACGAAGATCGTGGGTGCTAATTTCACTCCGTTACAATTTTCCCTGTGCAAAAAAGGGCCAGATCGAATCTGGAAAATTGCCCCCTTGTGAAGATCTTTGATGCAGCATCGCTTGGGGCCCAAAACTATCGGGCGGCTATCTGGCGACGCACCCTTGAAAACCGGGGCCAGACGTCCCAGCCCCCCTCAGCAGGACTGGGGGGAACTCGATGATGGGGGGTTCCTCGAAATCCGATGGATGGGGGGCTACCAGCTCCAGATGTGTCTTGAATCTCATCTCATGCACATGAAAAAGGGAGTGTCGACCGTCAGATTTTTCCCTGATACTGAGGGGTTTTAAAGGCAATGTTGTGTGTAAGTGCAGGGATTCCAACAGATGAGGATGATGCTATCGGGGGCTCAGGGATCCAATGACTCTGAGCGCTCTGTGATTAATTTGTGTGCACTTATATTGTATAGCAATGTTTTTCTTATTAAATGCAGGCCAAATTGCCTGAAAATTTTTATAGACAGATAAACGGTTTAGCAAATGTATTTTGGAAGATCTACCGGTGTTATTTGCTAAAAATGACATTTTCAATGATACCTCCGCTGGCTTATTGGAATATTCATCGTATGGTTTTTAAAAAACAGCTCCATACGTCTTTTCCAAAATCTATTTAAAGAATAATTTAAATAATTTCGGCCATTTTGAAACCAAGATGGCCCCAAAGTGCAGATTTTATTAAACAATTTCCGCCTGTTATTAGATATCGTTTTTGGTGTTAAAATCCTCTCCTACGACATTTCCAATTGCGTTATGTAGAAAGATAATGCCACGGGGCCCAAGTCTTTTATTCTTTTTTTTCAAATATATTTTTTGTAAGCTCGTGGTGGGATATGTTGTTTTTGTTGAGTTTTTTTATAAACAGATAAACGGGGTTTTTAGCAAAATGCATAATTTTGGAAAAACATCCCAGTGTTGTTCACTAAAAAAAAATACAATCTAAAAATAAAAATTGAAAAAAATATGATTTTTTTTTGATAATTGTTTTTTTAATAATTAATCATAACAAAAAAGCTTCAATATTTTTTTTTTTCGGGAAAAAATTGGACGTATATTTAGTCGCAACCCACATCGATAGTAGATAGAATCCAGATACACGTGCAACAATGTACCCCACCCAAATGGGCATTTTTGAGCTGGGGGGTTTCAAAAAGATGGCGTCCATCCGGGCACTAACTACCGTTCTCAGTGTCCCTACACCTTTTTTGACATTGGACATTGGCTAATGGAAAAAAAATAATGAATTATCCCCCCGCCGGGGCATTACTTTTTGGGCTGGCTCAAGGACTAAAAAAAGAGTGATGATAAATTTAAAAGAAATAACAATACAGGGAAAAAATTTTTTAAAACGAGAGAAGAAGACAATGACAAGAATGAAGGACCTATTTTAAATGTAATCTAAGTAATATTGTGAAAAAAAATTGACTAACTGGAATGCACACTTGGCTCTGTGTACATCGTGAGCGCCTTTACTCAGCATAGCTCTAATGCAGTGTTACTTAAAATTTCACCATCCCCCCCCCTTTAGTAGTGGGGCTTGAATCCATGCCACCTTTCCTTCTTCAACCAAGATATTAAAAGATTATCCTGAATCAGAAAAAAAAAACCGAAAAAAGTGTGTTTTAAGTACTTTCATTGTGCACAAAAAAATTCAAAAACACCTTTCATATACCCAGCAAACTTAGTTGATCACGTTTAAAGAAAAACTGACAGTTTTTTTCTTTCTTTGGGTTACGGCCCCCTTGGTAATTCCCCGGATCCCCCCTTAAAAACCGTTTTCTCTAATCCACAGAAAATAGATAAAACCACAGCGGGGCGCAGATTCACAGCTACACCTTTAATTAGACAAAAGTATAATAAGTAAAATAAAATGCTTAGCCTCACAGCAAAAAAAATCGTTATTTCCCCGGGCCCCGTGGTCCCCTGTTTCAAATGCCGGTGTTTCTCTTCCAATAATTAAGAGGAGCAAATGCCGGTGTTAGTCCTTCCAATGTATTACCGCGATAAAAACTGTATCGACGCGTTCGAGAGGGGAGGGGGGCAAGTGAACTCCTGGGGGTTTTCCTAGTTGCCTCCCGCCGGGTTTTTTTTTTAACTTTAGCTAAAAATATAAATCTTCCACCGTAACGGAAAAAGATTAAGAATTCACCATCACTTTGCTCTTGTAACACCCCGCCCTTTTATCTTGTTCTTGACGCTGCGGTGAAGCCAAAACCCCGTGCTACCCTACGAAACAAATACAAAAACGCTGGATAAGGGCTTAAAACCACATCAAAAAGGGGGGAAAAAAAAAAAGGGGAAAAACTAACGAATTGATTTTTGAGTACATCCAGCATCAAATACCATCGCCACAATTGGCATTTGGACCCCAAAAAACATAAGGACAAAAGGGAAAAAAAATAGAAAGGAAAGGAAAGTGACCTCAAGAAATCTATACCCTCCCCCCGTTTTCTTTGAAAATACGGGCGCTTTACTCGGGTCCTCACTTCTGTTTGTTAAAAAAGCAGGGGGTTCGCGTTTGCCTCAGCCCCCCACTGCATTTCCCTTGCCTCGAGTTCCCCTTGCTCTATTTTTTTTTCTTTAGTGTGTCCCTTTGTCTTTATTTTTCTTCTGCTTCACTCTCTTTCTTTCTCCCTCTCTTTATTTCTCTCCTCTTTCTTTTTCTCTTTTCACACACACACACACCACACACACACCCACTGTGGTTAAGAGGGTTATAGTTTTTAAAAAGTTAAAGTTTGGGGAAGGGGACTCTATAGTCCCGTGTTTAATCCCCGGGTTTTTGTTATGGTTCACTGAAAAATACGGAAATTTCACCCCTTTAGTAAAAAGGGAAAGGATTGGGTTGGTGTTCAGCCATATCAGGCCTTTTGGGGGACACACGCACACCACGCACCACACAACACACACACACACACACACCACACACACCCCACGAGTCATGAGAGAGAAGAGAAAAGAAGAGAGAGAGAGAGAAAGAGAAGAGGGGAGGGGAGAAGAGAAGAGAGAGGGGGAGAGAGAAGGGGGACGTAGGTGGGAAAATTGAGGGAGGATGAAAGTTTTCCCCCCGCCCTTTCCCCCCCGGTTGAAAGGAAAAATCCAAATTAAAGAATTTAAATTGGGAAATTTTGGGGTACCCACTTTTTTTTTTTTTGTTTTTTATTTGGAAGAAATTAAACGTTGCAAAAGGAGAAGAAAAAACACTGAAGAAGTTTGTGCCCAAAATTTCTAGTAAAATTAAAAATGGGGGGCGTGGATTTTTAGGGCCAACCCCCTCTCTTTCTTTTCTCCCAAAAAAAAAAAAGACCCGAGGAAATTCCCTGCGACTTCCCCCTTTAATATCCCCGTCAAATAAAGGAAAAACACATTTTATATCTTTACCTACATTAAAATAATTTACCCCAGGCGTTCATTCATCCTGAAATACTGTTTTTTTGTTATGTTACCCCAATACTTCAATTTTTTTCTTTTTGATGGAGGTTTTTTTGTTGTAAAATATTTCGATGATGTGAAATATGAGGACAAAATTATATATAGAGGGGCGTGTACTTTCAAAAATATTTTTAACGTTTTTTCGGGGGCATATTTTTCAGCAAAAAGAAGAAAAACCCATGAAATATAATACGAGATCGTACACATTTGGGTGTATTCAAGAAAGCTCGTGAGTGTGGCGCGGGGTTTTGCCGACCGTCGTAACGGGGGACGCGTGGGTTTTCAAGAATCGTCAACACCCCGGGGTGCGTGGAGTCTGTGCGGGGACGTAAAACAAAAGCGAGTCCAAGGCGGCATCAGGTTTTGACTATTTTACGCATATAATTCCTTTTACCGGGCCTTTTTTATCATTTCTGCCATTATAATAATGTTTTGCTAGTGTTCGCCACTGTCTAAGGCTTTGATGTAGAAAAAAATTGGCGAGTGATGGTGTGGCCCTTTGGCGCGTCCCCCGCCACCAGACAATGGGCGAGGGTTTGTTGATGGCGCCACGGCCTCCTCACCAGTTTTTAAACCCCCAATATAAGGCCCCCCCTAAACCCAATTTGATTTAAAATGATATATATGCATTTTAAAATATATGTATGTTACTCCCGGTTATGTTGGAAAAACTCACCTGTAAGGGGTTGGGAAAAATAAAGATGGAAATAAGGGCAGAGCGTAGTGATGGACAATGCCCCCCCGTCGAATGTACACGGTATTTTTGTATGTCGCCGCGCGGTGCAACAGATCACAAAAAGTTCTTGAATAAAACCCCTTTAAATGTCATGGAATATCGACAATATTTTAGGGTGTTCATAGCTACTTTCCATTCACCGTCCTCTGCATGTCTTAGACTAACTTTCCTTAATAGTCTCTTTTGCATTACGAAAAAGATAGTTTCTATATGACATCCCACCTGTTACCGCCAACCACTCACTCAAAGCGGCAGAGAGGAAAAAACCCCAATGTATTCAATGCAATGTTTAAGCGGCTGTTGGGTAGAGAGATTAACACTGCGCTTTGAAACGAACCCTCGAGACTGCCAGCATTAGTGAGCTATAAAGAGATGATGAGCGACTGGTGTATGATTTTAATCTGTGTGTACGCCCCCCGTGTGAGTGGACGTGTGTATTCATAAGCGTGTATCGCATGATCGGCTATATAGATCCCTGTGAAACATTATCAGTTCAGCAGCGGCCAGGGTAGAGACTTAGCGTTTTGTCCGAAAAATTAACATCATTTCATAAAATTTTTGCTTGTTTTTTATCATCTAAATTAGACCAAAAGCAAATGTATTCTCATTGTCACCATATCAGCAACACTACATGACAGTGTTTATGATGCGGACAACCTAAGCGCCACCATCCCCCACCACAACACAACATCGGTATAACAATCGCTTTTAGGGGTATACCAATGCCTCCCGTCATCCTATTAACCCGAGGCTGCCGGTCATTGCTTCCTCCCAAACACGCGTGTGTCATGGTCACGCCTCATTGAATCACTGTATTTACGTGCTTATATGTTTTCCCATACAGTGAACACTTTCCCGCCACCCTATTGCACAACTGGTGTGATCGGCATTGAATTTAAAAATTTCCGATCACTCAATTCATGTTCCACTGGGTTTAAACTATACCATAGACCACTGTATACCATGGTCTATGACTATACTTATTATATGGAATCTAGTTATAATTTTTAAATTAGGGTTTGACAGAGTGGGCGGAGAGCTGTATCTGCCTGGTTGGCCGGGAGGTTTCGCTAGAAGACCCCCAATCATACCCACTAAATATTGGCATGGAAAGGTGTTTGTAGCGGGGTAGTTAGAATTAACCCCTTCACGCCCAGATCTTTCCTTTGCTATAAAAAAGCGTCTGTTGTTAGCCATGAAATTACGAAAACTAACTGAATATACCAAATTAGTTTGTGGGAAAGGATACTAAACAGGTCATTCTATGAAATTTGCTTATATTTACTAGAAATCGTCTAATGGTACCCAAATTACAATGGAATTACTTTTCTGGGTCCAAGGGGTTAAGATTTAGAAAAGGAAAGGGATATGGGGCTCACACATATGGCTTGACAGTTCTCAACCTTAAACCATTTCCATAAAACCATGAGCCTCTCACACAACACCAATGTACTTTTCAAGAAAAAAGAGGTCTAGGGACTGTATAGGAAGTATAGGACTGTATAGAAAGAAATGAAAGGATTTTTATTCCACAATATGTCGCAGTAGGCACAATATACGGCCTTGCCACATCCCGGCACACTTTGACAAGCGCGTGTGGTCTTGAAACACGAAAATGATCTACAACTTAAGTAATTTTCTACTATATAACACTGCTTCGTGACATATGTTATCTTTCCCAAAACAGATCAAAGGATAGGGTGTTTTTTTTTTGGTTTTAGTCTATTTCTGGGGCCCTGTTCTCCACCTCCTCCACTCCTTCATCTCATTTTCATTGATCTTCTTTCTTCTCGTCATAAATTTTCATATATTTTTATTTCTATTTTAATTATCATCACTATTCTTTTGCGAAAATAGCCAACAACAATACCGATAACAGTCGTGGGAGGAATAGTAGTAGTGTTAGCAGTAGTTGTTTTAGTAGTAATGGTAGTTGTGGGGTGGTAATGGTTATGGTTCTGAGAGAGAGGAGAGGGAGGAGAGGAGAGGAGAGGAGAGAGAGAGAAGAGAGAGAGAGGAGAAGAGAGAGAGAGGAGAGAGAGAGAGAGGAGAGAGGAGAGAGAGAGGGGAGAAAAGAGAGAGAGAGAGAGAAAAGAAAAGGGGAGGAGAGAAAAGAGAGAGAGAGAAGGCAGAGAGGAGAAGAGAGAGAGAGAGAGAGAGACGAGAGAGAGAGAGAGGAAAGAGGAGAGAGAGAGAGAGAGAGAGAGAGGGGAGAAAAGAGGAGAGAAGGGGAGAGAAGAGAAGAGGAGAGAGAGGAGAAAAGAGAGAGAGGGGAGAGAGGGGAGGGAGAGGGAGAAGAGAGAGAGAGAGAGAGGGGGAGGGAGAAATGAGTGTGAGGCCTGGGTGAGTTCGCACGCTGTGGGAGAGAAAGCAATGGTTAAATGTAGGTTAAGGTATTGGTTGGTTTGGAATAGACACAGCTTTTGTTTTTTGGATTGCACCCACTTTATGTTATAAATCATATTATATATATATATATATATATATAAAATTTTATATATATATATATATATATAATATATATTTATAAAATATATATATATATATATCCACTAAACAATTATAATATTTAAAAAAATAGGAATATAATCACTGGTCAACAAAAAAAAAAAAAAAAGTTCTGCATGGAATTTAAGAACCCGGTTTTTAGACTAATTTGAGGGTGCTGAATTCAAATTCTGATCTTATATTTTCTCTATCACATCACGTTTTGCGCTATAGGTATATATTCCATTTCATGAATTTCAAGAAAAATTTATCCTTCTATTGAGTAGTGTAGCAAAAGGGCCGGATTATATGGTTTATTTTTAATTCAGTCTCCCAATAAACTGGAGAATATCTTCGTTTCTTTGAAACATGCATAACATTCCTTTTCTTTATGATACAAAAGAAAAACAAAACACATTTCAACTTGCACAGCAATCGTCCGCAGGTAGTGTTTTATTTTTGAATTTTACATTGAATTGAGTTATTTTTTGTATATCTCCTGTTGTTTCTTTTTTGTGAAACAATCCCTAAGGTGTGGGTGGTGGGTAGCAAATTCAAGGAAAAACTCAGGTAGCAAACAACCCCTTTTTTTTTTTATTTGTCCGCAGTTGGTGTTGCTGCTCTAACAATGGCCTTACATCTCACAGAAGAAAGTGCTCAAATGATCCAAATATATTTTGCTACATCTGTGGAAGCTTTACTTTGAAGACTCAGAGGCGCAACATTACTGATTTTTGTTAAGAGCGTGTATTTTGCGTATTCAAAGTACCACTTGGAGACCAAGACAAGCATTGGGCTCCTCACAAAGTGTGCAAACACCTGTGTTGAGACTTTGAGATCATGGTCTCAAGGAAAGAAGGCTAAACTTATTTGGAGTGCCTATGGTTTGGAGAGAACCAAGCAATCATTTAGATGACTGCTATTTCTGCCTTGTCAATGAAAAAGGTTTCAATAAGAAAAACAAGAAATATTTGCAATACCCAAGTATCCTTCAGCTATTCGACCAGTTCCCCATAGTGAAGAAATACCTGTACCAATATTTACTGAGCTTTCAAAAAAATGATGAAACAGATCTCTGCTCACCTGCTCCACTGATGAGAAGACACTACAGATATTTTCAGCCATCTGTTGAAGATTTGTGACAAACCAATTTGTTTACTCAGTCTGCTTTGAATGATTTGGTTAGAGATCTTTATCTACCAAAAGAGTCCTGCTGAACTGTGTCTTCAAGACTGAAAAGAGAATCGAATGCTGAAACCCGGCACAGGTGTCTCATTTTATCGTAACAGGGAAGCAGAAACTGCGTAAGTACTTCCATTCAGATGGCCAGTAGTCTATTGTACTGATGTAGAAGGGCTATTCTTTTTATGGGACTGCTAGCATATGATTCAAGGGATTGGAGGCTTTTTATTGAAAAGTTCCAAAAGAAGTTTGAAATGTGTTCTGTTACACAATGGAAATAAAATATGGCTCTGTACCAATAGGTCATTCTGTAAAACTTAAAGAAGAAATAACAACATCAAGATTGTCCCAGAGAGGTTGCAATATCATGTTCATGGGGTGGTTTAATTTGTGGTCGATTTGAAAAATGGTTAACTTTTTTTTAGGTCAGCAAGGAGGGTACACAAAATACCCCTGTTTTCTGTGTTTTCTGGGACAGTAGAGCTACAGCAGAGCATTGGGTGAAAAAAGAATGGCCTCAGCGACAGAGTTTGGCATCTGGCATAAGAATGTCATCAATGATCCTCCAGTGGATAGGAAGAAGATTGTCTTTCCTCCCTTGCACATAAAACTTTGGATTGATTTAAGCAGTTCGTCAAGCTCTTGATCACAGTGGAGAATGCTTCAGCTATATATGTTCAACTTTTCCTGGTCTTAGTGAAGAGAAGAAAAAGGCTGGAATATTGTGATGGACCTCAAATTTAAAAAACATTTAAAGAGAGATCCAACTTTTATCACATCAAGAATGAGACAGAAGAAAGAGCTTGGAATGCATTTGTAATGTGGTGAAGAATTTTAAGGGAATAAGAAAGCGAAAACAACTATGAAGAGATTGTGGAAGAGACTTTAAAGAGCCCGCGAGATCTTGGATGTAGAATGAGTATCAAGGTTCACTATTTACACAGCCATTTGGACAAGTTTCCGGAGAACCTTGGGGATGTGGGGCGAGGAACAAGGGGAGCGTTTTCATCAGGACATTAAAACAATGGAAGAAACGGTATCAAGGCCCGGGGGGACTCAATTTTGATGGCGGATTATTGCTGGAGCTGATGAGAGACAACCCAGAAGCTGTACATCAGAGATCACCCAAAAAAAAAAAATTCACATAACTGCTACTTGCCATTGATCTGTGCACCAAAATATATGTATTGTTTATATTTTCTATTTCAATTCTGTCAATATATTTGATTTACTTGTACATGGACTTCGTAATCTTTGTAATTCCTTGATTAAGAATATACAAAATGTATTACTAAAAATCACGTGTTTTTATCTTGAAACCTTCGATATATAGGCTGATGAGTCACTTTCATCAAACATTGAAAAATGCTATATCGCGAAATCCTGATGTGATAGACAAAAATTGAGTTCATATTCGTAATCAGCAGCCCAAATTCAGTTAGAATTTGTTTTAAAACCTTTAGCCAGAAATATCGTGTTGACCAGTGATAATTAGACTACTGTCATGAACACACACACACACACACCGTTTTTATCGCCTGAACGGCTCGGTGGGTTAGAGCGTCCTACGCCATTCTGTGGTCTCCGGCGTTTGATCCCCGCTCGCATATTCCCGTTTTTTGGAACAGTATGTCGCGTTTACTCTTGAACACGTCAGGTTAGGTTACGTTAGGTTACGGTTCGGGTAAGTCATTCATGTCTGCTACGGTTACTTTGTGTGGGAATCACGATGAGGGTTTTTTCGAGAAACTCCAATGGTTAGTTTCGGAGCTACAGCCAAGCGTCTTCACTCGAAAACCACATATTGGCATTGAGTTGGGGAATATGCGCTCAGCTCATTCCCGGGGTTTTTTCCACTGAGTATTTTCGGGAGAAAATCGGGCGGTTACTATCCCCCTTGAGCAAGGGGATGGGGGGGTGTGGTGTGGTGTGTCCCAGCTTTACCCTAAGACCGTTAATAATGAGCTCCAAGCTCGCACCGGGAGGGTGAAACTGGCGATCGAGTGTCGGACTCGCATGGACAAGACCACGGGTGAATAACACACACACACACACACACACACGCACGCATGGACAAGACCACGGGTGAATAACACACACACACACACCGCACGCATGGACAAAGACCACGGGTGAATAAACACACACACATCACACACACACGCACACACGCATGGACAAGACCACGAGGGAAACACACACACATACACACAGTAATTCAATGGTTGTATATTTATATACAACCCTTTATATACAACCGCGTAAGGTGTTGAGCAGCACCTTGCATGTGTTTTTCAGACGTTTGGCTTCGGGTCCGCCGCTACAGCGCCCCTATGATGGTGCCTTCAAGGTGTTCACAGGTCAACACAAAGCTCTCTATGGTTTATCATCACAGCAAGATAGATAACATTTCCATCGACCGGCTGAAGGCGGCACATAAGGAACGCTACGGAGGAGGAAGGACTCCCCACCGCATCACCTGGGGCTCCAACCGATCAAGTTCCGGTGCACCGAACGAGACGCCTGAATCCCCGCTTCGCTCCTGCCGGCCTACGAGAACTGGTCGTGATGTGCGTCCCCAAGTCAGGTTCGCTTCGAATTATATTAAATAGCCATCGAGACGGGGTTAGCTGTGGTGGACACACACACACACACACACACGCACACACACAGTGCTCGATAGTTGTGTATTTATATTGTGTGTTGCTCAAGTGTCTCGAGCAGGTCGAGCCTCGACTGAGCAGTGTCGTGGTGGGGCTCGAGAGGTGGGCCCCAGCCTAGGTGGGATGTTGAGAGGGTCCACCCTATCGCTGCAGTTGCCTCACAGGTGTCGGGCTTTCTGCACTCGGATAATATAAGACTTTCCCAGTTTTTGTTATTGTCACCGTCCCTTCATACCTTAAACCCTCGACTATGTCCCCGATGACAACAATTTTCCCATCGTGCAATACCACTAGGCACAAAATGCAACCTGACATAAAGCCCCCCTTGTTGGGGTACTTCACTGGAAAGCAGCGGGGGGGCGGATGGACCTTGGCCTCACCCCACGCGAGGTTCCAAACAATTTTTTGGGACAATATAAACAAACCTCAAACTATACATCGTATTTAAAGTTTTTGCAAATTTACGTATTTTTAAAATTATAAAACTCCGCAGAAGAAAGCAAAAAAACCCACAAAAACAAGAATAATAAGTCATGCCAGCTGCGGCAAAGGGAAACCCCCCCTCCGCCCCCTAGAAAACCAAAACCACTTTTCCTTTACCTTATTTCCCGTTTTTTCTTCCTCGCCGCCGACCCAAAGGCTCCCTCATTTTCTCCCTGGGGTGTGGGCAAGGGGCACCCGGGCACCCCGGGAAACGTACCCGCGGCACTACGCCACTACAAAGAAATACACCCCGCACGCCCAAGACTCACGCCGACGCCCCGGCGCTTTCCCAAATTTCCAAGGCAATTTACCAGAAAACGACAATCGCACCCATGATTAACCCTATGTTTTTCAGCATTTCAATATTTAGAATGTAGTCACGGGGGTTTAAACTGGTAGTAGTAGTATGAAGATGTTCGAAAAAAAAAAATAGAAGAGTAAAAATAGAGTCGTAGTGTAGTATTTTTTTTTATATTAAAAAGTATAGTATAGATTTCAATGGTTATTTCACGTAAAGGGTGTAGGGTGGTAGCATAGTAGTCATTTATTTTTTATACAAGAGATGAACTGGGGTAAAAGTAGTAGCAATACCAATACTTTAATACGTAGCAAAAAGTAATGATGAGTAAATTTGTAAAGTGGAGTGGTTATGAAGGGTGCATAGTAGTGGTGGTATAGTAGTAGAAATATAGTAGAAGGAGTAGAAGGGGCCCCCCTCAAAAAACAAGAATTTGTGATGCCGTTGCTCTGAGGTACGGCTGCCATGGAAGGCTCCCCAACACCTGGTGTGTGGATCCCCCCAAAAGCGCAGACCAACCATGAGTGCAAAAAGGGGGGGGTTTGTGTGTATCAGGCACACGAGGTGAGGGGCCTGACAGCCCGCATGCTCGGAGGGGCCACGACTTTCCACCCAGCCAACCCCCCTGCCTCTGATGGGGGGAAATCCCGCGGTACAGGACACCCAAAACCGCCCTGAGGTCGCGGGACATCTTGCCGGGGATTCTGGACCCCGAGGGCAGCGGGCCTTTTGGAATCCGGGGGCTTTCCCCCCTGGCCGCCTCCCATGTGGCTCTCCCTCGAGGGTGCCCCCCCAGGAACGAGTGGAAAGATAGGGCCTATGGCGTAGGGCCTGCAAGCGACCTGGCCTTCACGCCCCCGGTCTTACCACATCGGCGGCATGGCCCCCAAAGGGAGGGGCTTCTACTAAGACTAGCACTTTATGTCAGTAAAAGAACACCAGCCAAAGGGGCTCCCCGCCGCCTGGGATGAGTGTCGCCCTCCTTCTCCCTGCTCCGGCTGCCCTCCGGTTCGGGGTCGGATACTCCCTCCCTTACGGAAAGGTGACCCGTCGAGGCCAAATTTGGGAGAGAGTGGGATAAGGGTGGAAGGTTGGAAAAGAGTAGGTTTGTAAATTTAGGGGTAGTTAGTTAGTAAATGTATGTATTTTTAGGGGTAGTTGTAAGGTTGGATGCCACAGTCAATAGCGAGGTGGGGCTATGGCGTACCCGCTGCAAATAAAGAGGCGGTGGAGGTATATTGTAGTAGTAGAAGGAGTAACAGTAGCAACAGCGGTAGCAACAGTGGTGGTAATAATAATGATAGTAGTAGTGGATGGTAGTAGTATATAGAGGAGATGATGAAATAGATATTGTATTATATATTGTATGGAAATATATTGATTAGACAGCCAAGTAAAGAAATATCACATATATCCATGATTAACCAACCCGGTAAGGAAAGTTATACAACACCGACCCGTTTTAGAAAATTTATTCATGTCTTCATCAATGACTGAAATGCGGGATGTGTACAGCGAGGCGCAGGACGGAGGCAGCGCGGGAGACACACTGACACCTCACACCCTGATAGTGCTGTACAGGTGAACAAACGGAATAGTCTTGACAACAGGCTGTGATCTGTATTGTTATTGACAGCGAGCTTCGCTCGCTGTCGCTTACCATAAGACCCGTGGAACAAAGTTTCCGCCTAAAAGTGTATAACTACTCCTAAATATTATCGGATTGAGCTGAAATTTGACATGCAAGTAGTGCTGTCAAAATCAATGGGGGTCGTCGGAAGAAACTTTTTGCGTAAAACAAGCCCTTAATGAGTAATAAGCGTAAACTACTCCTAATTATTGTCGGATTGAGCTGAAATTCGACATGCAAGTAGTGCTGTCAAAATCAACGGGGGTCTGTAAACAAACTTATTGCATAAAACAAACCCTTAATGAATAATTCACGTAATGAGTTAATTGGCTGGAACGTGGCTCGCTGTCACGTTCCAGCCGCAAGAACCGAGCCAAAAGCAAAGGGGCCAGAGGCTGGACGTCTATACTTGATATATCAAGTATAGACGTCCAGCCTCTGGCCCCTTTGCTTTTGGCTCGGTTCTTGCGGCTGGAACGTGACAGCGAGCCACGTTCCAGCCAATTAACTCATTACGTGAATTATTCATTAAGGGTTTGTTTTATGCAATAAGTTTGTTTACAGACCCCCGTTGATTTTGACAGCACTACTTGCATGTCGAATTTCAGCTCAATCCGACAATAATTAGGAGTAGTTTACGCTTATTACTCATTAAGGGCTTGTTTTACGCAAAAAGTTTCTTCCGACGACCCCCATTGATTTTGACAGCACTACTTGCATGTCAAATTTCAGCTCAATCCGATAATATTTAGGAGTAGTTATACACTTTTAGGCGGAAACTTTGTTCCACGGGTCTTATGGTAAGCGACAGCGAGCGAAGCTCGCTGTCAATAACAATACAGATCACAGCCTGTTGTCAAGACTATTCCGTTTGTTCACCTGTACAGCACTATCAGGGTGTGAGGTGTCAGTGTGTCTCCCGCGCTGCCTCCGTCCTGCGCCTCGCTGTACACATCCCGCATTTCAGTCATTGATGAAGACATGAATAAATTTTCTAAAACGGGTCGGTGTTGTATAACTTTCCTTACCGGGTTGGTTGATCATGGTCGTGATATTTCTTTACTTGGCTGTCTAATCAATATATTTCAATGCAATATATAATACAATATCCATTTCGTCATCTACACTGCAAGGGTTCTCAAACTGGAGGTCGCGACCCTTCGGGGGGGTCGCGAAAGTCGTCTGAGGGGTCGCGAGATTTCTAGAATGAGCAAAATGCACAATATTCATAATGTATTAGTATTCTTTTATATATATTATCAGTCAAAGACTACTCTATACTGGACTTGCTATTCGTGCCCCGCGCCAACCCACCCATGACCAGTGGAGGCCAGTTTTGCGATTCCTGCCATTTTAGAACATCACCCCTATTTCCCTTCCTAAGGTTTATCAGTATATATGATATACCGTTATCTTCGTAAATGTTTGTTCTATAATATTATCAAATAAAAATCAGTAAAATACACTAAAGAAATGCCATTATGAGCGAGTGTAGAAATATGCATGACCTCAATATATACTTAAACTCTTCGCCATTTAATATTTTGCGAGAAAACATTTTAGATGAAACATATCAATAGAAGCGGATTTCATTAGCTTTCCATTGATATATTTCGTTGTCTGATAAATGAATTAGAACCATGTATAAATTAGCGTTAACTAAATAAATAACATCATCAATCGGGTAATTATCCCGATAGATGATGTTAGTTTTTTAGTTAACGCTAATTTATGCATGGTTCTGATTCATTTATCAGAAAACTAAATATATCAATGGAAAGCTAATGAATATCCGCTACTATTGATATGTTTCATCTAAAATGTTTTCTCGCAAAATATTAAATGGCGATGAGTTCAAGTGAATATTAAGTTCATGGAAATTTCTTCACTCTCTAATAATGGCATTTCTTTAGTGTATGTTTCTGTTTTTTATTTGATAATATTATAGATCAAACATTTACGAAGATAACGGTATATCATATATACTGATAAACCATAGGAAGGGAAAAGGGGGTGATGTTCGAAAACGGCAGGAATCGCAAAACTGGCCTCCACTGGAAATAACCCAAATTGAGTAGCAAGTCCAATATAGAGTAGTCTTTGGACAGGGTAAGGACTGAAGGGGTGAAGGAAGTAATGGGTAAATGGCAAGGTTGTATAGTTTAAAAATGAAGGAAAGAAAATAACAAAGAAATAAAGTATCAGAAGTCAGATAACAGAATACCCTAACCTAAACTAACCTAAACCTAACCTAAACTAACCTAAATTTAACTAATCTAACCTAACCTAACCTTAACTAACCTAACCTAAACTAACCTAACCTTAACTAATCTAACCTTAACTAACCTAACCTAAACTAACCTAACCTAACCTAAACCTAACCTAAACTAACCTAACCTTAACTAACCTAACCTAAACTAACCTAACCTTAACTAATCTAACCTTAACTAACCTAACCTAAACTAACCTAACCTTAACTAACCTAGCCTAAGCTAACCTAACCTAAACTAACCTAAACTAAACTAACCTATTATTTTCTCCGTTACTCTTTTTCTTGTTATTTTTCCCTCGACTATCTTGTGGTTTAAATAGGAATTACTTAAATAGGAACATAAGAATATAAGGAAGCTACAAGAGGCCGTGAGACCTACACGAGGTAGTTCCTGTTACTTAACACTACCTACATCCACCTTTCATCCCCATCCATGAATTTATCTAGCCTCCTACTCCGCTGTAACCACCTGACGACTGAGTTCATTCCAATCATTTACCACCATATTTGTGAACCAGTTTTTCCTTCTTTTTTTTAATCTACGCTTTTCCAGCTTGAATCCGTTACTTCTTGTTCTACCCTGGTTAATAGCCGTAAGAACTTTTCCTACATCTCCTTTATTGTATCCCTTTATTCATTTAAAAACTTCTATCAGATCGCCCCTTACTCTACGCCTCTCGAGTGAGTGTAATTTTAATAGCTTCAATCTCTTCTCATAACTAAAGTTATGCATCCCATGAATCATTTTGGTCATCCTTCTCTGCACTGATAGGTGCAGAGAAGGATGTACCAAGAACATACATAAGAAAATATAGAGAAAAACATGGCACTACGAAGGCTATATCCATCTTGTAATACGGAGACCAAAACTGAACCGCATAGTCTAGGTGAGGTTTGACTAGAGCCAAATAAAGCTTTGGAATAACCTCAGCACTTCCACTTTTAACACTCGGTTTAACATTCGGAATTGGTTTAGGACTTTAGGTGATGTTGAAATATAATATAAAATGAGGAGTAACGGAGCAGATCAAAGCAGGTCAGGTCAAGACAAGGGGCAGCAGTAGATTGGTCTTCAGTTTTTTTTTTTTAACATCACAAAGGACTGGCCAAGAGCAAAAAAAAAAGGTAACCCCCAAAAAAGAAATGTGTCTTGTGTTGTCATATAGTTGGTCTTCATATAGTCAGTCTTTTTCACAAATGTTAATTCAATTGTGAATAAAAGTATTGAATCTGTTCTGAATATCTCTCTCTCTCTCTCTCTCTCTCTCTCTCTCTCTCTCTCTCTCTCTCTCTCTCTCTCTCTCTCTCTACCCGTCAGGGTGGCTCGGTTGGTAGAGCTGCGGGATCGCGTGTAGCGTTCCTGGATTCGGTCAGCGGTTCGAGCCCACCAAGTTCGTCCTGGCGTGGTGGCGCTTTTTATAGTCAATAACCTTGTAGTTGGTACTTGCAAAGTTTCTAGATAGGATCAAAGTATCTTATCTTATCTCTCTCTCTCGACCATTCATCAACATTGCTATTTTTTCCTCTTTTTTATTTCTTTAATTATGCACGCTAATACCGTCTTATTTTTCTTCATCGTTTTTCTTATACGTGCAGTACAAACACAAAATATAGGCTAAAAAGAATGATTATATAACAAGACTAACTAATAATCCCAAGCCTTGCTATGCTAGACTATTTATTCCTTCTTATCGCTTAAATACCCTCATGTATGCATAATGAACCCTGTACACAGTTATATAGAGGTAAGATGGACGGGAGGGGAAGGGGGATGGGGGGAGGATAATGATAACTCATTAATAAAATAAGCAAGGTTTTAGTTACTCCTATAATCTTTCACTACTCAGCTAGCCAGCTATTCTTTGTCGTCTTACTCCCACCATTTATTATCTCATATAGCATCTCATGCGTTATTCTGAAGCTTGGTTATTAAAGTGATGATGTTGTAACGACGGCAGAGTCACTGAATCTCTTCATAATAAATCATTAATAAAATACAAGAAACATAAACAAATAGTTAAAGCTTCCTCTTATCCACCTGTTTCCTCCCCTTAGCCAGCGGGAAGGAGGTAGATGGACGGGAGGGGGAGGGGAAGTGGGAAGGGGGAAGGGGGAGGTTCCTCTTATCCCACCTGTTTCCTTCCTTAGCCAGAGGAAGGAGGTAGATGGACGGGAGGGGGAGGGGAAGGGGAAGGGGGAAGGGGGGAGGTTCCTCTTATCCACCTGTTTCCTTTCTTTAGCCAGAGGGAAGGAGGTAGATGGACGGGAGGGGGAGGGGAAGGGGGGAGGGGGGAAGGGGGGAGGTTCCTCTTATCCACCTGTTTCCTTCCTTTATGCCAGAGGGAAGAGGTAGATGGACGGGAGGGGGAGGAGAAGGAGAAGGGGGAAGGGGAGAGGTTCCTCTTATCCACCTGTTTCCTTCCTTTAGCCAGAGGGAAGGAGGTAGATGGACGGGAGGGTGGAGGGGAAGGGAAGGGGGAAGGGGGGAGGTTCCTCTTATCCACCTGTTTCCTTCCTTTAGCCAGAGGAAGGAGGTAGATGGACGGAGGGGGAGGGGAAGGGGAAGGGGGGAGGTTCCTCTTATCCACCTGCTTCCTTCCTTTAGCCAGAGGGAAGGAGGTAGATGGACGGGAGGGGGAGGGGAAGGGAAGGGGAAGGGGGGAGGTTCCTCTTATCCACCTGCTTCCTTCCTTTAGCCAGAGGGAAGGAGGTAGATGGACGGAGGGGAAGGGGGAGGGGAAGGGGGGAGGTTCCTCTTATCCACCTGCTTCCTTCCTTTAGCCAGAGGGAAGGAGGTAGATGGACGGGAGGGGAAGGGTAGGGGAAAGGGGAAGGGGAAAGGGGGAGGTTCCTCTTATCCACCTGCTTCCTTCCTTTAGCCAGAGGGAAGGAGGTAGATGGACGGGAGGGGGAGGGGAAGGGAAGGGGGAAGGGGGGAGGTTCCTCTTATCCACCTGTTTCCTTCCTTTAGCCAGAGGGAAGGAGGTAGATGGACGGAGGGGGGAGGGGAAGGAAGGGGGAGGGGGGAGGTTCCTCTTATCCACCTGTTTCCTTCCTTTAGCCAGAGGGAAGGAGGTAGATGGACGGGAGGGGGAGGGGAAGGGGAAGGGGGAAGGGGGGAGGTTCCTCTTATCCACCTGCTTCCTTCCTTTAGCCAGAGGGAAGGAGGTAGATGGACGGGAAGGGAAGGGGAAGGGGGAAGGGGGGAGGTTCCTCTTATCCACCTGTTTCCTTCCTCTAGCCAGAGGGAAGGAGGTAGATGGACGGGAGGGGGAGTAGTAGTAGTGGTAGGAGGAGAAGAAGGAGAGCAGAGGATTTTTTTTTTTTTTTTTTTTTTTTTTTTTTTTTTAAAGGAGTATTAAGGCGCTAGGGTGACTCGTCAAAGTGCCACGTGTGCTGAAGCCTAGCCAGCCGTGACATCTTGTTGCACTGAACCTCTAAACAGTGAAAACCGGGAACATGACATTCCCGGCAGTACTTCACGCCTCCTCGGGAACTCTCCCACACCCGAGGATATTTGTCGGTAAAGGATCTATGAGGGAATCGAACCCACACCTTTTTGCTGATATATTGAAACACCAACACTTTACCACTGAGCTATGCAGCCCCAACAAAAAATAGTAGAGAAGATATATTTAAACACCTCACCCGAAAGAGAGTAGGGTAGCGTAGCTACTAGGCTACTAACTCCAACCTCAGGACAAACACTCAGACAGTCAGAGAGAGGAATGAGCTAAGAGGATATTTATTTATATAACATACTTACATAATGCTTATGAGGTGAATAAAGTAACGATTAAATAATGTCATGTTAACACCAGTCACGGCGGTATGAGGATTTGTTAGGATGGTCAGCGGGTCGCACCCAAGCCACCTGAGAGCCTTCGCTTTACTGGTTAATAATGGACGACACATGTACTGCTTCCATGTATTTTGTTGATCATTGCAGTGTATATGTAAATATAGTCACGAAGATTACGGTGCGGCAGAAAGGTTGTATCCAAGGAAGGAGAAAGAGCGGTGCGAGACCCAGACTTTGGCGGTGGCTCTGTGTTGATCATGCATGCAACCATCACTTCGTTGCGGGAAACTGAAGTGTTGGTTGGATTGTGTGTGTACTAATTGTGTGTGCGTGTACTGTGTGTGTGTGTGTGTGTGTGTGTGTACTGTTTGTGTGTGTGTGTGTGTGTGTGTGTGTGTGTGTGTGTGTGTGTGTGTGTGTATGTGTGTGTGTGTATGTGTGTGTGTACTGTGTGTATGTGTGTGTGTTTTTACTAATTGTGTGCGTGCGTGTACTGT
>JACEEZ010013344.1:25000-27982 GCA_016584305.1 Chionoecetes opilio
GTTAAAGGGAAATTTGGATTTTGGTGTTCTGGCGGCGGGGGGGGAAAGTTGCCCAACCCGAGCGTGCAGATTTTATTTTTGTTTTGTATTGTTTTTGCTTTTTTCTGCGAATGTTTTGAAAATATTGAAAAAGACGTAAATTAGCAAATCTTTAAATACATGTTTTTTTGGGGTATGTTTTTTTTGACCGGAAAAAATTTACGTTTGGAACTCGCTGGGTAACCGGTGTCCAAAACACTACCGTACCCCGGGGTCCCCCCCTGCCTTTGTTTCCCGGGGTGGCCCCTTGCGGCATTGGCCCAAAATTTCCCTTCCTTTCGATTAAAAATTTTATTCCTCTTGTTTTAAAAGGGGGGGGGCAACTTACCAAAAAAACATATCAATAGAAGCCCCATTTTTTTTAGCTTTCCATTGATTTTTCGTTTTTCTGTAAATGAATTACAAAAAAATGCTACATTTACCGTTAAAACTAAATATATAACTTTCCCAATGGGAAATTTCCCGATTGATGATTTTATTGAACTTAAAATTTCCTTTTTTGATAAATAGTTAGCCCATGCTAAATTAGGTTCTAAATAAATAACATAAATCAACCGGGAAAATTCCCCATTGCGATTTATTTTTTATTAAGGGGAATGTTGGCAGGGTTTTCAATTCTTTATCAGAAAACGAAAAATATCAAGGGAAAAACTAAAAAAAAATTGCACTTTTTTGAATGTTCATGTAAAGTTAAAATCCAAAGTTTTTAAAGACAAGGGGCGTGAATAATAAGTTTGAATTTTTTCAGATCCGTAATGGCTTTTTTTTCGTTTTTTTACTGTTTTTTTTATATTTTTAAACAACATTTACGAAGATAAATTACATTAACTGAAAAACCATAGTCTATATATTTTCTTTAGCTCAGAAGGGAATGGGCCAGCGACTGGTTAACTCCGCGAACGGGGGAGGTTTATTTCACGAGCACCACGGGCACCCGGAGTGAGGATCTTGTTGTAGAATGTTCTTTGGTGTATCCCCGCCGCCGGCGCTTTTCCGTGAAGTACCCAAAAGGCGGGTGTTATGTCAAAGGGTTTCATTGTGCCCTCGTGTTATGTGTCAATGGGAAAATTGTTTTCAGCGTGGACAATTCGAGGGTAAAAGGTATTTAAGGGACGGGAAATAAACACAAACCCGGGGAAAATTTATATTATCCAGAGTGCAAAAAGGCCGACACCTGTGAAGAGAGAGAGAGAGAGAGGAAGAAGAGAGAGAGGAGAGAGAGGGAGGAGAGAGAGAGAGAGAGAGAGAGAGAGAGAGAGAGAGAGAGATGAAACTAAATGCTAGTGTTTTTACAGTCCTTTATGAGCTCGCGCGCTGTGGGAGATGTCCCAACGAATAATGGTTCACGTAGGTTAGTATTGGGTCTTTTTAATATGTACACACTCTTGTCTTTTTGAAATTCTGCAAATAACTTTTTGTAGGTTTACTGCGGTCCAGGTTTTTGTGCTGCTGCGGGGATTTGGGGCATCCCGCATGCACATATAAAAACTGGAAAAGATCCTACATCGACACAATTCGGAAAATTGAGGCACAGAAGGGGTTTTTTTTTTCTATTTTCGATGTTAAAAATGGAATGAATTGCATAACTCCTTTAAAAAAAATATAGAATAAACTGGATTCAAAAAGGATAAAAAAATGCATAATTTGATAGCTACTCGTTATATTTTTAACTATTTTTATAAAAAGGGGGTCTTTTTGTGTGTATTTTGGGAAATTTTTGTGTTAACGAGCCGGTGTGAGTAGCCGAGGGAAAGGAAACCCTTTGAGAGTCCCCCCTCACCTTCCCAAAAAATCCTGGTGACGCGGCACACGTGAGGCTGCGGGGTGTCCCCCACTCTCCTCGCCACCCGGCCCGGGCGGTGCAAATAAGCTCTTTTCAACCCCGTCCCTCACACCCCCTCGCCCCTCTGCTGCCCCTCCCTGGCTGCACTCCCCACTCCCGCCCCGGCACCAACCTTTTCCCCCATCTCCGCCTCTTACCCCCTTTTCCCTTTCCCCGCTTTATGTATACATTTTATAATATTATATATTATAATATAGAAGAGAGAGAGAGAGGGGGAGAGAGAGAGAGAGAGAGAGAGAGAGAAAAAGAAAGAGAGAGGAGAGAGAGAGAGAGAGGGAAAAGGAGAGGAAGAAGAGAGAGAGGAAAAGAGAGAGAGAGAGAGAGAGAGAGAGGAGAGAGAGGAGAGGAAGGAAGAGAGAAGAGAGGGGAGAGAGAGGAGAGGAGAGAGAGAAAAAATGATAATAGATAGAAGGGTAGATAGATAATAGATAGATAGATAGATAGATAGATATAATCTTTTTTAAAGAGTAAAACTAGCTCATCCTAAGGACAATTTTTTTACAGTATTCACTTTGAATTTTTTTACTCCTCCATTTCCCCCTCAGTTTGTGCTATTCGCAAAAACACAAAAACCCTTTCCGACGCACACAGAAAGTGACAAACCTGCTTGAACACTGCACCCTCACTCGTGAAAAAGGGGTAAAAAGCCCTCGTGACGCTGCTTTCCTTTCTTTCTCGCCCACGTCTCACAGGCGCCTTTGGTCCCTCATCACCCGCCACCTCCATCACCTCCGGCCCCAATGTCCCCCCGTGTCCCTTTTTTTTTTTGCCCGACTTTTTTTTTTTTTTCCCCCGTCCTCCTCACCCCCAAAGTCATAAAAATAAATTAAACAGACAACATGCGTCTCGATCTCCTCCTCCTCCTCCTCCTCCTAATTCCTTCCTCCCCTCCCCCAGCATTTGCTTTTTAATATAAATATTGCTTGTTGAATACAAATTTTTATAACATTGAATACTATAATCTTTTTTTTTAAGAGCAAAGGGGGCCAAACCCTTCGTTCGTTTAATGCAAAACACTATGCCACTTAATTCCGTACAATCTCTTACTGTTTCTTTTTTAAAAGGGGAAAAGAAGTTTTTTTTTCAAATTTTATTCCATT
>JACEEZ010013345.1:0-97500 GCA_016584305.1 Chionoecetes opilio
AAAAACCCCTTTTAAAAAAAAGGGGGGAAATAAAAAAAATAAATGAAATAAATGTTTTAGTACCGGGGAAAATTTTTAAAAATTTTTTTTTGGGGGGGGTTTACTAAAAGGGCCCCCCCGGAAACCCCGTATTGCTACCCCCCGCCCTTTCTTGATAGCCTCCAAACGGGATAAAGGAGTCTGGAAATTTAAAACTTTCCCCCACATTTTAAATGTGAAATCATTCTTCACAAAAAAAATGCATGAAAAGGTACTTTAACCTCTTACTCATTACGGGTTTTAAAAGTACCAAATCCCAAATCAAGTTATTTTAAACGGGGAGTTTGTTTTTAGTAACAATAAAAAAACTTAATTTTTTATCTTTGCTACGACAGGGGCATAGCGGGATTTTAGGGAAAGGCCCGGGGTGCGGGTCGGGACCCAAACAAACTAGATTACCGACAAAAACGAGTGCCAGATTAAATTTCAAAACTGTCAAAACCTGCTGGAAAACTATGTTTGTCCTCGCTAGGGACACCCAAAAAACCAAAATTAACCTTTTTTCATACACATAATTTTTTCTACTGCAGTTTAAAGCTTTAAAAGGGCACGTTTATTATAACCATCCTCAACTTGTAAGCGACCTTTGGGCATTTCTAACCCTAATCCCCTCGGAAATGTAAAATAACACAAGGGGGGTTCTGGATGGGCGAATCCTGTAAAAATGGACGAGGACTGGGGGTCATTTTCTGAGACTGATTATTTTTTCCCTTCCCAAAAAATTGTTTTTTCCAGATGGGGGGTATTTTTTTTTTTCCGGGAAACCCAAAAAAAGAATTATGACCTGACCGAACCTTAATCAAACCTCCAAAAGGGTGGGGGCCTTTGGGACGGGAGTGGGTGTCTGTATGTGTATTTAACAACTATGTCCTTTCTTAAATATGTATATATTTTTAAAGGGTTAGCCGAAATGGTTTAAAAATGACCGTATACTGAGCGGGGCAAAAAATAATATGGAAAATGCAAGTGGAAACGGCGTAGTGACGCGCATTTTCTCGTCCTTATACCCCGCCCTTTCCCCCCCAGGGGGAATAGTTTACGTAAGAAAGAATAACTACGTGGGGGGGGGGTCCTGGGGGGGCGCACCCCCCCCCCCATGTTTTGGCAGCAACTATTGGTCAATGGTTATTTCTAAATGCAGTTTTTTACCCCCCAAAAAAATCAAAAAAAAAATTCAAATTGCAGGGCGGGACTACACATCCTAGTTATACTTTGCGTTTCATTCATATAAATAAAAGTCCACATAAAGCTATGTTTTGGGGTTTTCTTACTTCAAAGTTTTTCCCAAGCTCTCTGGTTTCCCTGCAATCTGCAACGAAAATCTTTTTTGAATCCCCCCCCACCCCCCCCTTTCCCCCCTGGATTTGGGGCCTTCTCCTCCAATCCCCCCTTCCTGTTGCCTTTCTTCTTTCTCTTTTTCTCCTGCTGTAACTCACTTTGTTTTTGCTTAACACCGGGCATCAGCTATTTGGGGGGCCAGGATGGAACAATTTTCGTAACCAGTTACTGGGGAAACCCGCCAAAATTTTGGCAGGGATACCTTTTCCCTTTGGGGGGGGGGGGGGTGAGCACGACCCCTCGGGGGGTAGGGGAAAGGGGCCAGGGGGCTTCCTGCCCGCTGCCATGGGGGGTTGCTTGTTATCCCAGCCAGGACTCCGGTACCCCTGACTTGGCTCCAACTCTGCGCTTTTTCCCGATCTCTCTCCTTATATACTTTGAATTAGACTGTTAAAGAGGCTGAAAGGGGGGTGGCCTTGGAAGGTGTGGCCAAAGACTCCTATACTGACTTGCTACTCGTGCCCCGCCCAACCCGCCAATGACCCTGGAGGGCCCGTTTTGCGTTCCCTTTATTTTTTAAAAATCACCCCCCATTTCCCTTTCCCCAAGGGTTTTTCAGTATATACGATATACCGTTTTCTTCGTAACGTTTGTTTTATAATATTATTAAAATAAAAAACAGTTAAATCCTAAAGAATCCCTTATAGGGGGTGAAGAAATATCAGACCTCAATATATACTTCTCTTCGCCCTTTAATTTTTGCGAGAAAACATTTTAATGCACGATAGAAAAAACGGATTTTCTTAGCTTTCCATTGACATATTTCGTTTTCTGATAAATGAATTACCCCATGCCTAAATTGCGTTTTTCTAAAAAAATAACATCATCAATCGTATCGGCAAGTAAAAAAAGGTTTCCATGAATACAGTAGCTAGGGTAAAAGTATAATGATCACTGTTTTCTTCGTGAAAGTTTGTTCTAAAATATTATCAAATAAAAACTGTAAAATACACTAAAAAATTCCTTTGAACTCTGAAAAATATGCATAACTTATTTTCCCTTTAAACCATGAAAATTTTGAATTTTGCGTAAGATTTTTTTACATGAAAACATATCAATAAAAGCGGAATTTAATTAGCTTTTCCATTGCTATATTTCATTTTCTGATTAAAGAATTAAAAAATGCATAATTTGCGTTACTAAATAAAAAACTCATCCATCGGGTAATTATCCCGAACATGATTTATTTTT
This sequence comes from Chionoecetes opilio, assembly GCA_016584305.1. Taxonomy (NCBI): domain Eukaryota; kingdom Metazoa; phylum Arthropoda; class Malacostraca; order Decapoda; family Majidae; genus Chionoecetes; species Chionoecetes opilio. Next base: position 2,569 of record JACEEZ010013345.1, read on the forward strand.
TTAGTTAACCAATTTTGCATGGTTATGTTTCATTTATCAAAAATTTAAATATGGCATGGAAAGCTAATGAAAATCCGCTTCTTCTATCGCTAGCATCTAAATTTTTTCCCCCAAAAATTTTAAATGGCGTGAATTCGGATTTAAAGTTCATGCATATTTTTTAAATCTCTCATAATGGCTTTTTTTATTGCATTTTACCGTTTTTTATTTGAAAATATTAAAAACAATTTTTACAAAGTAACGGTATATCTATATACTGAAAACCAAGGGGGAAAAGGGAGTGATGTTCGAAAATGTCGGGAAATCGAAAACGGCCTCCACGGGAAATGGCCCCAAAATGATAGAAAGTCCAGTATAAAAGAGTCTTTGGTTGGCATGACCCAGGTCTTTTATAATTAATCTCCCAAGGATGTCATGGGGTCTGACCCCTGGGGGTTTTGACCCATCCGGCTGAATCCTAATCTTGTAAAGTCCGGTCGTGTTTTTTCTCCTTGAAATTTCATGACCGGGTGCAAATTTCATGTGCTTTCAAACCCAACAACCCAAAAAATCCGAAAGCTTAATAAAACACCCCCAAAAACCCCCAAACCCCTGATCTCGTTTTTTTCCCACCAACCCTTGTTTTAAAAACACCCCAATTGGGCTGGTAAACCATGGGCCGGCAACCCCGGGCCGCCCTCGCCCTTCGGGGTGAGGGTGGCGGTGTACGGTCGGGGATTTTTTGGTTATCCAAAAGGGTTGTGTTTTCGGATGCCATGTCACGCCAGAGGTACGATGATTATTTTTCATTTCATCCCCGCCCGCGGAGAAGGAAACAGCTTGCCCCGGGCTCCCCCTCACCCAGCCGCCCCACGCCGGAGTTTTCCGTGGCGGATATTCCCGCCGAGGATACCTGGGGGATTTACCACTCATCTTAATCATTTATCATTTTTTCTCATCTTCACGTCTTTCTTAAGTATATCTTTTGCGTCTTTTTTACCCATTATGTAAATATATATAAGCCACTCGATGAAGACGAATCTTCTTGAAAATCAAGGAAGCGGTTTTGCTTGTTACTCAATCACGGGAAGCGGACCATAGCGAGGCACGCCCCCTCCTAAACTGCCGTTGTTTTTCGTCGGTGGCAGCCTGTCCCTCCACAATGGGTGTAAGCTCTCACCATGTCGACATGATTTTGTTCTCCTCAGGAAGCACCCCTAGCTGCCTTCCTCAGTCAAGAGCAGCTCGGCTATCTCCCCATGTAGGCCTCATTTTGTTCTCATTTTTTTATACATTATTTCTCACCTTCACTTTTTTTTTTTTACGTTTCTTTTGCGTCTCGTTCACAGAAAAGGGGAATTTAAATATCAGCGCACTCGATGAGATACAATTCTGTACGAATCCTATAGTTGTAAATAAAGGTACGAGCTTTGCTGTTAACTTTGGCCTTCCTTGTCTCCCTATACATGTAGCTATAGTGGAGGGCATACGGGTTTCCCTGGTTTCCCCGGTTTTTTTTCCCTTACTGATGAAGTTTTAATTTTATGATTGCATTTGTTTTATATTTTGCTTCCTCTTTCTGGGGAAAATCTTTGAATTGAAGTCTCATCGGTATAGCTGGTTTTTTCATGTAGCCTCTATTTGCCTTAAAATTTAAACTTGGCTTTCAAAAGGAAATTCATTCGCCCAAAAAATGCACCATGATATATGGTGGCAGCTATTGGGTGGAAGTAAAAAAATCTCTCTAGCTGACTCTTAATTGTCCTTTTTTTTTTTTTAAATTTTGTTAGACTACGGTAGCCGTTCCTATTGCCCTATAGTGAACCGGGAAACTGTTGGTACAGAAAAGTTTTTATGCTTGAAAGTAATGTACCATCCAAAGGATGCAGAACCTGCCGGATGCTAATTTGCATTTGTTGAGAAATTTCTAATTGCCCCAAAATTCAATTCGTATTATCTTCCTTTTTAAAACCCGCCTATAGATTTTTTTAAAAGAAACTGCGCATAGGAGAGTGATAGTTAGTGATTAATTTAAATCTTCTAAATATATATAAGCACACTCGTTTAGAGACGAATTTTCTTTTAAATTTTGTATTGATGCATGTGGAAGAGCTCTCCCTCAGAGAAAATGTCAAGATATGAAAATGAGTAAGATAAGACGGGAGGATGGGGATAGACTGATGGAGTGCTCCTTGGATGTGCTAGGGGAGGAATGACAGTCTGTGGCTGAAGTGTAAAAAAATTCTTGGAGGGCGCGCAGATGGGTTTAAATCCTGTAGTCCTTGCCTGTAATTCCCTTTAAATTTTTTTCAGGTACCCAATCCCCCGTCCTTTTTTGTTTTCTAACAAAAATTTTCTACAAACTGGGGCGGGGGGGAACTGGTCTATAAAAAAACGGTCGGCTTTTTTCTCCTTTTAAATAGGGGAAACGAAATTTACTCCCCTTACCTAGGGTACTTTTGCCTTACGTCAGTCGTGCATGTAATAGACTGTTTTTAGTTTTCCAACAATTGCCCCCCATTTCCTTAAAAATCCAAATAAAACAGACTCGGGGGCATGGGCTTTTCCAAACATTTTAATTTAATTTCCCCGTTTAATTAAAAACCTCCTACAAAAAAATTTATACTCTCAGCACGTCCCCTTTTTTACACCCTCTTTTACCTCGAATTAATCTTCCTCGAAAAGTGCCATATACCCCCGGGATGTCTGCACTTTTCCCCTTTTTTAGCATTAAATTAATCTTCCACGAAAAGACCCTTGGTGCTGTGATACTATAATACCTCTTGTAGCATACGGGCCCTGAGCATTCTCGTGGTCGGGGTGTATAGATTGTAAATTTTATTCCTTTAAAATTGATGCAACTTTCCCCACACACTTTATCCATTCCGGCATCTAAGTTTCTATTGGGAAGCTGTACTTTTTTTTCTCCTACCGAGAAAACCCTAAAGTCGCCGGGAAGTTTTTTTCTATGTCAGACGTGAGTGGCGTTAAATATTTTACATTTCTACTCCATGATTCGGAATTTAGAAGGGGCTATCGGGAAGTCTGTCTTTTTGTGTCTGCATCTTTTCATAAAGATATGGCTATAAAGATCAAAAACAAAAAAATCAACAGGTAGCGCCAACAATAAAAAAATCCCATCTAGGGTTTTTTTATTTACGAGTGTCCTCCCGACGTCGTCGTCGCGCGAAAAAAAAAAAAATTGCAAAAATTTAAACCGTATATACATGCGATACAAAGCATAAAACCGCTGAAACAGGGGAGATTATACAGTATGATATAACACTGTGTATTATCTTCGTGGGCCCTACAAATTATCGATGCTATAATTCGAATATTTTGGGGGCTAGGACTATCTGTTATTCGGTACATGTTTCTTTTCTCAAATTTTCCTTTTGTCCCTTCAAATACCCGACTTTTTCTTTTCTTTCTAGCAGTTATTTTTTTGTCAACTTCTTTCCAAACCTTTATCTTTAAAACATACTTGTTGTTAGGTTTTCCTCTCCCATTTTTTCTTTTTCCAAAAGGTTGGCAGTTGCCCCTTTTCCCCCTAGGTTAAAAAATTTCAACTAGACACCATCTTATTTCTAACCTTTGTATTTTTTTCTTTTTTTTTTTCGTTCCCTTAATTTGATGGGAAAACCCCAAAATTTATGTAAACTCCATAGTTTTAGTACCGAGTAGTTGGGGGAAACTGCCGCTTGTTTTCTTTGTTCTTTAGATGGCTGGTGTCCCGGTAAAGGGGGGGTTAAAATCACTGGTATGCAATTTGACCTTCCCCGGTTCTTCTGTGCCTCTCATGATCCTTTGCACGATACCATCATACCGATCAAAAAGGGCATCTCACTTTGGGAGTTGACCAGACGAATTTTTCTTTTTTGCTCAAGTCAGCCATTTCCACGACAAAATCCATTGTGCACATGCTAATTGTTGATTTAAGAACAAATTTTGATTTGATATTAAAATTCAAACAGATTTTTTTCTTTGATTTAGAACATATGCTAGTCAAAAAGGGAATATTTCGTATTTCGTGACATACCTAATCTATCTAATTTGCAAATTTTTGGACAAAATAGAAATTACACAGTACTCTTGCAGTTTTTTTTATCATTGAGAACTTAAAACTTAGGGCTAGACACCCATAGGAAAATTTTATAGGCGGCTTAAAAAGGGAAAAAATCGAATGTGCTAATTAGGGTCAATTATGCGAATTGCTCAACAATGCAAATTAGCTCCGGGAGTTTTTCTGCATCCTTAGGTTGTACATTACATTTCAAGCTAAACCTTACTGTCTCAAAAGTTTCCGGGTTTTACTATAGGGCATATAGAACGGCTACCGTAGTCTAGACTAAATTTAAAGTGCAATTTAAAGCGCTAGAGGGAGATTTTTTTTTCTTTCCCCCCACTACTGCTCACCATATATGTATGGTGCATTTTTTGTGGAAGAATTTCCCTTCTGATAACTCAAATTAAATTTTAAGGGTATATGTAGGGTCTAGAAATACCACTATGCCGATGACACTTCAATACGAAGATTTCCTCAAAAGGAAAATAAATATATAAACAAATGCTCAAAATGAAAAATTAAAAATTTAAATTTATTTTTAAAAGGGGAACAAAAGGGAAAACCAGAACCTGTCTGGGCCCGCTCCAGCTACTGTATAGGGGACAAGGGAAGGCCCAAATGTTAACAGCAAACCACGCTACCTTTTTTTAAACTATAGGATTGTCCGTAATTTAATTCTCATCGGTGTGCTTATATCATTTACATTCTGTTAAAAAAACGCAAAGATATACGTAAAAAAAACATGAAAAAATGAAATAATGTAAATTTTTGGAACAAATGAGGGCGCTACTGGGGGATTGCCCAGCTGCCCTTTTACTAGGAAAGGCAGCTAGGCTGCTTCCTGACGGGGAAAAAATCATGTCGCTACATGGTGAATGCATTAAACCCCATATTGTGGAGGGACAGGTGCCACCTACGAAGAACAACAGGAGTTAGAGAGGGGCCCGCTGCCTCAGCTGGTCTGCTTTCCCCGTGACTGAGGTGTGTCAGGCGGGGCCTCCTAGGAAAATAACATGCTGCCCTTACATGTTTAGATACCGCGCTGCCCGGTGACAGAGGGGTCAAGGAAGGCCCCCTGACAGAACGCCCGCCCTGTAACATGCAACCGTAACAAACAAAACTACGCTTCCTTTATTTCAAGAAGATTCGTCTCTCATCGGTGGCTTATATATATTCAATTACTGGGTAATACGACGAAAAAATATACCCTTTAAAAAACAGTGAAATGAGAAAAAAAGTATAAATTAAATGATTTGGGTAAATCCACCCGATACCTAAAGGCGAAAATTAAACCGCCCGGAAATCTCCGCCGTGGGGGGCGGGTTTGGGGGGAGGCAGGGGCCGGGAGCAAGCGTTGCCTCTCCGCGCGGGGGGATGAAATAAAAAGTAATCATCCCTCTGGCCGGCCCTACATGGCATCCGAAAACCCAAAAACCCTTTTGGTAAACCAAAATCCCGGGCCGCTACAGCGGCACCCCCACACCACCATCATCACCACCAACACTTCTCATCGTCACAGACGTTTTCTCCCCAAACCTGCACCGTAACAATTCCAGCAGCGGACACGTGCCCTGCACCGCCGCCACACAGTAACAAGGGAACAGGAATTTAAAGCGTGCGAGGGAGGCGGAGGGAGAAAGAGCAGGGACCTTCCAACCCCGCTCCTCACCCTCCTTCCCACCCAGCGGGATGACCGAGCACGGAACACTGCTATAACAGAAAATAAAAGATGAAAAAGAGCACGGCTGCTTCTCGCCTGGAGTGCAATTGTCCTTTTAGAGTCAGGATTCATGAATGGTAATTCGAAGCGAGGAAGCGGCGTGTCAGCGAGGAAAAAGGGGCGATAAATGTAGATTTTATCGATAGGCCAACCAGCTGGCCTCCCAACAGAGGCCACGGGGACTCTACACATTTTCCTGCTCGCCTAGAAACCTTGGCACATTATTCCACCCAAGGAACAGTGCGTGCAAAGTCTTAGTAAATGACGATAAACATTGAATAAAAGCAACCTCAGGCAGGCCATTCTGTTTTAGGCTTAGCTCATACCAGTACAGGGGAGTGTTTAGGATCCAAACATTAGGGGCCTAGCCGAGGCCCACGAGAGAGAAGGCCTGTTCAGTGGGGGAGGGGTGAAAGAGTGATGACGAGACAACAGTAATGCTTCATTTCATCAGTGCTAAAACAGATGTGGACGTAAGAGGTCACGTCGTGTCTCCAATAGGACGAAAGTTGAGGCTTATTTATTGAGGTAAACATGCCTTTCATGTGTTGTGTCCCAAATTGTAAAAGGGAATTACCGAAAAGGACCAAGGACCAAGAGTGTTTTTTCTTTTCCAAGAAGTGAGGATGAATCGGACAAGTGGTTGCAGGCTATTATGAGAGACCACTACAATCCAAATAAAAACAGCAGGGTAAGTAATGTGTTACTTGTGTTGTAAGCTATTTAAAAAATATAAAGCACGTTTAGCTTGAATTATATATTATTTTAGTATTACAGGATGGATATAACATTGTTAGAATCAGTGCAGAGAAGGATGACCAACATGATACAAGGGATGCGTAACTATAAGTTATGAGAGGAAATTGAAGCTATTGAATTCACACTCAACTTGAAAGGTGGAGAGTAAGGGGTGGTCTGATAGTTGTTAAGTCGTTAAAGTGATATAATATAGGAGATGTCAGGCCTCGAGATACTTAAAATCTTAAGTTTAATTTGGTATTTCCAGTCATTTTGAATGGTTAAACAGGGTTGGCAACATTCCAAATAACCGTAATATATAAGTAGGAAATATACAACAGCAGAGTTATGGAAAGGGAGGTTAACAATGTTCAACTCTTTTTCAGGTATGTGAACTGCACTTCAAACCCGAGGATTTAGTATATGATACTACGTTCTTCGATGAAACTACTGGGAGAAAGCTGATGGCAAGGCTTGACAGACCTAGGACCTGACTACATCATTAAGGAAGGAAAATATTTTTGTTGATGCATACTCTGTATTATGCATGTTAATAAAATGTATATAATGTATGTATAATTTTTCTTATTCTTAACCTTGCTGGGGTAATGCTTTAATCTGCATGTCATTTGTCAAAAATTAATAATAAAAAATATGATCATTTAAAACGTGAGACACACAACATTTCACAGGGGAGAGAGTTAAGTCCACCCTGTGAACCCTGAACTGAGCGCATTACTGTTGTGACGTATTACCCCCACCGAACAGGCCTTCTCTCTCGTGGGACTCGGCTTAGCCCAGTCTAGAGATCTGTACATTTTTAGCGGATAATTTTTAATATATTTAAGAGTATAATGAATAGATGTTTATATAGAATAATGAAAAGATGTCAGACACTGTGCTCTACTAAAAGTTTCTGGTCATTCATTACGTTAGGTTAGCTTTCACAGCATGAAATGAAAATGTAATCAAGACAATCTGAGTTGGAGTTCAACTTCGTTATCATTTCTATTTTCATCTGGTGAAGTAAAACCCCAAGGAAAAAATGAGAGCCTTGGTGTGATGAAGCAGTCTTATATATTGTATATTGCCAATGCTTTGTTCAATGCTAAAATAATTAATCTGACCAACCCTGGTCTTCAAGTTTTATTGTGTGGCAAATCAAAGGATCATTTTGAACTGTGACAAACCTGTGTTAACTCTGTCTTGTACATCTGATATTCTCTTCTTCGCCTCTCCAGAAAGTCTTTTGATATCTCATCTGTCTGTTGCACTCATCTCCTCTGCTCTCACCTCAAGTTATCTCTGCATGTCTTTTGTCTTGCTCATAAAGTTAATGGAATCAGCATATGCTAAGCAACATTTAACCAAATCGCTAGTTGTTTACTATAATGTTGTGTTGGCACTAGTCAAGAGCTATTCTTATTTTTGTAAAAAAATATAAAAAGTATGTGAGATCCGGGGCTATTCATAAAACATTCGGGGCTACAGCCCCCAATGACCAGGCCTAACTACGCCAATGGCTCCTACTATGTTATAATAGTTCTAGTACTTAATTGACAGAATAAGAAAATTATAGAGAATGGTAAAGAGAATATGGGAGTGAAATTGAAGAATTGAAGGAAAAAAAAAATCAAATAAAAAAGATAAATGAATTACAGATTAAAATATCAGGAAAAAATGAGCATCCATGCAAACCTGATACTCCTCTTGTGCCGACTGTTTCCTCCCATTATCTCTCTCTCTCTCTCTCTCTCTCTCTCTCTCTCTCTCTCTCTCTCTCTCTCTCTCTCTCTCTCTCTCTCTCTCTCTCTCTCTCTCTCTCTCTCTTGATGCCGGAGTTCACAATTAAATTTTTTTGCTGTGTTAAGATCGGGATGATGGTGTCCCTTACTCTCTCTTTCTCTCTTAACCCTCCCCCCTTTCTCTCTCTGGCTACCTTACTTTGCTGGTCAATAATTCGGAAAAAATGTAGGAAGGGGAAGGGGAGGTTTAAAGGCAACGATGGAGAAAAAGACAGAGTAAAGGGATGCGTTGAGGGGGAGGGAGAAGGGAAATGGAGAGGTAGAGGTTGAGGAAGCCTGCTGACGAAGGTTGGAGGAAGGACCACGTGGCCTCTGTTGCTATGTAATTGGAGAGAGAGATGATAGATAGAAGGGAGAGAGGAGAGAGAAGAGGAAAAGGAGAGAGAGAGAGAGAGAGAGAGAGAGAGAGAGAGAGGAGAGAGAGAAGAGAGGAGAGAGAGAGAGGAGAGAGAGAGAGAGAGAGAGAAGAGAGAGAGGAGAGAGAGAGAGAGCGAGAGAGAGAGAGAGAGAGAAGAGAGAGAGAGAGAGAGAGAGAGAGAGACTATGAAAAGTTCTTCTGTGTAATGGAATAAAGAGAAACAGGAGATCGGTCCATGAAACAGGAATGATCTGCAGAGAAAACAGGTGAGACTTCCTTCAATTAGTCCTTCAATGTGTTATCTTGTGATGCTGTTCACCTTAAGAGAGTCTTGTCTCTCAACGCCCCACCCGCGCGTTAGGTACAATCCAATCAGGGATTGGAGTGACCTCTCTGCACAAAGCAGGGCGTGAACCATAATCCCGCTCAGAATCGGTTTACTGGTAGGCCATCCAGTTCCCCTTTAACTCAAAGGTTAGAGGGTTCTTATCCCCTATCTTTTAGGAATAGAGAGCAGGGTAGGTTAACGTTATGCATCTCCTACCCATCGTGTGACCAGCGAAACCCAATTAAGGGCAGCCGCCCAGCTCACTCCCGACTGGGGGGTATGAACCCTATGTAGGGGGGCTTAGTAGTTGCCTTTGTAATCACCTAAAACAATTCGCAAAGGCCCGGACCCCCTCCGGACCCTACTGGCGAATGGCTCCCAGTTAATGCAACAAGGGGACACGTACCCAACCACACTGAGCAAGCGTTTATAGCCCGCTGAGCTCCACAGGGCCAATCCGAAAAAAAAGTGTAGTCAAGCGTGTGTAGGTTTAAAAATGCTACTCCGGCGCAACCCTCCCCCCCCTCTTGCGCCGGGGCGTTTGAATAATCCCCGAGAGGGGGATTTGCCCCGGGCCAAAGGAGGAGTATCTCGGAGTATCTCCACAGAGACAGTGATTGGCGGGCGAATACATTGACTCATCCTCGCTAATAGCGAATCACAGCAGGTTTATATTATTATTCAATCTTCACCAAAACCAAGGCTGTCACGTGAAAAATAATGTTTACAAACTTAATCAGCTGATTACTCAGGGCATCGGGGTTTGACACAAAAATCGAGTATAATTTTAAAAAGCGATAAGGAGGGTTTGATGTGAGAGTAAAATTTTTTGTCAGTTATTGACGCATAGAGGACTTGCTGTAACCAGACACTCTCTCGCAACTACCCCGAGCAGAGAGTGTCTGCTAGTGTTATATGTTGGCCCAAAGGGCCACCACCCCGGGAGGGGGGTTAAAAACCCCCGGCTAAAACCCGGTACCCATTCACTGCTGGGGGGAAAAGGGGCTCGGGTTTTAAAGGGAACAGCCCAACTGTTTCCGCCCACCCGGGGATCAACCCCGGGACTTCTCGGTTGGAACCGGTGGTTTCCCCTACCCTAAGGGGAACAGTCGTTTTGGGGCTGCCAGTTGAATCAGGCCGCCTTATTAATGCAACTGGACGAGAGTTTCGGCTTTTTAAAGACCCGACTTTTTTTTCTTGGTCTAAAAATAGGGCTTGTTCTAAGGGAGAATTTTTATTTTGCGAAAAAAAAAAAAAAAAAAAAAAATAAAAAAAAAAATAAACAAAACCAAACCCTTTATGGGTTTTTTAATGAAATTTAAAACCAACCTTAATTTTTTAATAAAACTAACCTAACCTTATGGGGTTTTAAATAAAACCAACCAAACCCTTAAAGGGTTTTTTAATAAAACCTAACAACCTTATAGGTTTTAATAAAAACCAAACCTAACCTTAACCCAAGTATATTTTTTTTTTTTAGGGGTTTGCGCAAAAAAAAACTATCTTCATTAGAACAAGCCCCTATTGGGGCCAAGAAAAAAAAATCGGTGTCTCTAAAAAAGACCTTTTAAACTGCCCTGTCTGCTGGTATGACTATAAATAGGGGGCCCCGAATAAAAGGCCCCCACTAAGGGGTCCCATTGACGTACAGTTGCCAAAAATAAAAAATTTTGGAGGCAAAAATTTTAAGGCCAGACACCCTGTTTGATTTTTAATAAATTTTTTCGGGGCAATAATGGGCCAGCATCCTGATTAACCTAAAAATTTCAGGAAAAAAAGGGGCAACATCAGGGTACCTAAATCATATAATTTCAAGGGCTTTAAGGCAGACTTTCTGAGTGACAAAATCGATCTTTCAGGGTAATGAAACGGTACCGGTACTCTCTCTACCGAAATTTCGTCCTACAAACCCCGGGAACTCTCCCCGAAGGAAATGTTTAGGTTGGGGGGGATTTAAGGGAAAGTACCGGTAAAATAAACGGGGCTCGCGGTCTTTTTCTAAAACATGACTAATTTTCCTTCCCTAAATTAGTGCTTTTGGAAAAAATGGCGAGGATCCCGGTCTTTTCTGAACAATGCTATTTTCCTTGGGAAAAATTTAGTGTTTTTGAAAAAAATGGACGGGGGACTGCGAGTCATTTTCTAAAATGACTAGTTTTTTCCTTGCCAAAAATTAGTGTTTTTGGAAAAAAAGGGACGGGACTGCGCGATTTCGAGCACTGACTAGTTTTCCGGAAATTTCTAGGTTCCCCATACTTTTCCCATAACCCCCAAGCAATTTTGGGGCACCTGGGGAAAGGGGGGTTTTCGGGGGGGGAGCAAAAAATGCTCGGGACACGAAATTTTAAAAATTTGTAGAGGAACAAACTCCCTACTCTAAAGTAATTCCTTATATCTAGAAAAATTTCCAAACCCAAAAATTAACCTAACCTAGGGGGGGGGTTTGCCCCACCGAAAACAACCAAACCCAAACCCCTAAATCTAACCAAATCAACCAACCTAACCAATCAACCTAACCAAACCAAAATATAACCTACCCTTCTTAATAAAAAAACCAAAAATCCTATATGGTTGGGGGCCTCGGAAGGGGATGTGGTGTCTGATGAGTATTAGTCAAGACAACTAATCATTTCTACAATATTAATAAGTTTGGTAAAATTCTGGGTTTTTTTCCCATACTCCCCACCCCCCCCAAAACAATTTTTTGGGCCCTGGGGAAAGGGGTTTTCGGGGGGAAAAAATTTATGCGTCGGAAACACTAATTTTAAGATTTGTTTGGGGGGTTAAATTCCCCCTAGATCTTTAGGGATTGACTTTAGGGGGTTTTTTCCCTTAATCTAGAAAAAATTTGCCTAAAAAAATTAAACCTAACCAGCGGGGGGTTTTGCCCCACCGATAACCAACCAACCAACCTAACCAAACCCTAACAAAACCTAACCAAACCCAAATCAAACCCTAACCAAAACCCAAACCCAAATTTAACTAACCTAACCTCCTAGGGGGGGTTTGGGGGGGGGTTTCAAACTTTCAGTCATCATTCTGTGGGATCGTCAGGTTCACACGCTTGGACTCGAAAAACCCAATGAATTTTCCTAATCTGAGAATTTTTTTAAATTTCCATAACTAAAAAAGTATTGGTCGACGCATTTTGCCCCCCAACCATAACCTCTTCCCCCAGGTCCCCAACTTGTTTTGGGGGGAGGGGGGAGTAGGGCAAAACTGAAATACCAAAGTTTTAAAGGGTTACGCGGAAGTGTTAAATACTGTACATATACTAAAAAAAAAATAATTTTGAAAACGCATGGGGTTAATGGCGGTAGTGCCCGCGCATTTTATCGCCTTTTATAACTAAAACCCAACCGAAAAGTTTTTCCCATAAAAGTTTTCAGCGATTTCCATTTGAAATAGGGCAAAGAAAAAAAAAAGGTTTTCGTTATTGGGACAATTTTTTTTCGCTTGCCCCAAAAAATAATTTAAAATCCGTCACTTCAAAAAAATACTGGACAGGGTTTACGAACATGTCAAAACCCAGACCCCCCCAATCATAAAACCCCCGATATTGGGGTCCCTGAATTCCAAACACGGGTAAAAGCTGTTTAAAATAAGATTGGGTATTTTTTAGTTAATAAATAAACTTTTTACTTTGCTTTAAAAGGAACTTTTCCCCCACGTAAAAAAAAAAAGGAACATTTTCCGCGGGGCGAGCATTTCCTTTCCGTTCGGGGGTACCATTAAAGGTTAGCAAGCGTGACCCAACTACATTTAGGGGGAAGAGGGTCAAGCGTCCCCCAGTGACCAACCCTAGTGCAAGGTCACTGAGGGGCAGGCATCAGAAAAAAAGTTTCATTTTTCAAAAAAAGTCCAAATTAGAATATGAAACAACATTAATTAGCCGGGATGCCCGCTCGCCTCGTCCCCCAACAATTTTGCCACCGGACTCCCCTAGCGGTCTAAAAAACGGTGCTGCCCAAAACGAAATAATACAAAAAAAAAAAACCGAAGGGATACCCACAGGGTGAGGGGCCTCCCCCCCAAACTTGTACTCCAAAAAATTTTTAACAACGCCGCTGCCGACTACCCAAAGGTTATATTTCAATCCTTACCCCGGGGTAACGTCTATTAGGCAAATAAAAAGACATTTTATTTACATATATGAGATCACCTTCTTAACCTCCTCATCGAGGTGGGGAAATCTACGCCCTAATTTGGCCCCGTACTCACGGAAATGATGAAATACGCTGTGGATCCCCCGGGAGGGTTGGCGCAGACTTGCACCGGGGTAAAGCTGGCTTGTGACTCATGTTTTGGGGCAGATGTATTCCTGATCCAAGAAGTTTTCGAAAAAGGAGTATCTCAGAATTTTCACTGACATACCCCGGCGTATGTGTTTGGGTAGATCTGGGCCCCCGGGCGACACCGGGCATCTACGGACCTCGCTACAAACAGCCCCCCAGCCCCCATTAAGACGACGCGGACAAACCGCCTGCCCGCCCAGTGGTGGGGATTGCGCCATAACCCCCGGGGATACCCCCGTTTAAAGGGAGGGTGCTTTATGGAGGTTTATTAGAGGGTACAACATCGTACCGCCTCAACACGTCATCCCCGGTTGCGCCTCCCGCCCCCATAGACCGCCAGGGGGAACAAATTTTGGGTAAGTCTAGGGGCGTTCAGCCGTCGTTTTTTGCGGGGTATGATAAAAACATACAAAGCGCACTGACACCGAATTAGTAAAGGGTGACTTTTTCCCTCTACTGCGAGGAGTCTTTCTCTTGGGCCTTACTTTGGGTGAGAACTCAGAGTTTAAAATCCGCCGCAGGCTGCGGGGGGGGAGACAAGTTTGCCCCGCGCCCAATCCGGGAAACAGCTGACGTTTCCCGGGGCTACCCCCAGAGGGACATCATCCCCTTGTATTGGCCATAACGTTATTTATGCCTGTGTATTTTTAATAACGCATATTTCAAAAACGCTATTTTCAAAAAACGCTAGAAAAAAGGGGGGCTTCCTTCAATTATCCTTCATTGTTTTCTTGTATCGGTCCCCACTATACCCGTAAGCCCGCCGTGACCCACCCCTCCCCCCTCCCTGCCCGTGACCCTACCCCTCCCCATCCCTGCCAGTGGCCTAACCCTCCCTATCCCCGACAGTGTCGAATCCTCCCCCTCCTGCCAATTATGAATAAAAAAAGAAATTATTCAAACTTAAAAAAAAAAAAAAAAACTACCCCAACTAAAAAAAAATATGAAAAAGACAGCTTTACATACAAGGGGATCCCCTTTCATTACTTCTCTCCCCTCTCTCTCTTCTCTCTCCCCCTTTTTTCTCTCCTCTCTCTCCCCCTCTCTCTCTCCCCTTTCTCCCTCTCTCTCCCCCCTTTTTTTCCCCTCTCTCTCTCTCTCCTCTCTCTCTCTCTCTCTTTTCTCTCCCCTAAGAATGATATACTACAATGCGCCCCAAAAAGTCCCCCTTCATTTAAATCACAACGTCTACTTGGAAATGGAAATGACAAGACAGAAAGACGCAAATTTTCCCGAGGGTGTCCGCCGGGGGGATTTCGTCAGGCCCCCGCCCAAAATCCCTAAACCCCAGGTTCACCACACCCGCAGAGGTAGCCCGGAAAAAGAAAAAAGGAGGAAAAAAGGGGGTGGAGAAGAAAGGCCAAGAAGGAGGAGAAGGAAGACGAATAGGAGGAGAGTCGAGATGTCCCCACCCTTTCCCTCGTATCTCTTCCTAGCTTACTCTTTTTTTTCTTTTTTTCCCCCCTCTCCCTCTCTCCTGTTTCTCTTTCTCTCTCTCTCTCCTCTCTCCTTCTCCCCTCTCTCTCTCTCTCTCTCTCTCTTCCCCCTCTCTCTCTCTTTTCTCTCTCCTCTTCTCTCTCTTTCTCCCCCCCTTTTTCTCTCTCCTCTTCTCCTTTTCCCCTTTTTCTCTCTCTTCGGGCTTCTCCTCTCGTCTCTCTCCTCCCCTCTCTTTTTCCTCTCTTCTCTTCTCTTTTTCCTCTTTTCTCCTCTCTTTTCCTCTCCTCCTCTTCTCCTCTCTCCCCCTCCTCTCTCCCCTCTCTTCCTCTCCTCTCTTCTCTCTCTTCTCTCTCTCCTTTTTCCTCTCCTTCTCCATCTCTCCTCTCCCCTCTCTTTCTTTCCCCCTCTTCCCTCTCTCCCCTCTCTCTCCTTCTTCCCCCCTTTCTCTTCTCCCCTCCTCTCTCGCTTTCTTTCTCTCTCTTCCCCTCCCTTCCTCCTCTTCCTCCTTCTTTTTCCCTTCTCCCCCCTCTTCTCCCTCTCTCCTCAAAAACCCGCTTTTTTCTGTTTTCCTTTTCTGTCCCCCCCTCGTCAAACCTCCTCCCTTTTTATTTTTCTTTTTCCCTTTTCTTTCTCACTTCAACCTTACCCCTTTCCTTAACCGACCCCCCTCCTTTTTCTTCCCTTTTCCTCTCTCCCTTCTTATTTCCTTTCCCACCACCTTGTTTTTCCCCCCCAGATTCACCCTACTTCTTCCCTCCCCCCCCTTTTCCCCCTCCCTCCAGTCCCTAACCTTCCCTCTCTTTTCCCTTTAATTCCCTTCCCCTTCCCTCACTCCCTCACGCCAAAAATTTTAAAATTCCTTTCCCACCTTTCTCCCCTTTTTGTGCATTCTGTGATTTTCGGGACACGCTTTCCCCCCCAAATTTCCAAATTCCCAACAGTTTAACCTTTTGAATTTTTTATAATTCTCCAACCCCCATTCCTTCTTCCCCCCCTCCCCCCTTAATCTTCCCCCCCCCTCCCGGCCCCACCCCTCTTCCCCTTATCCCCAACTTCCCCCAATTCCTTCCAAGACCTTATCCCCCTTCCTTCTCCCCCCACGCCTCTTTCCCCCATCCCCCTTATGAAAAACCCCCCCTTTTCCCAATTCATTCGCCCTTATACCAGTAAACCCTTACCGAGGGGGAAAAGCCCCAGAAAGCCGCACGTGGCAAAGGGGAGGGGGGGAAGGTGAATTTTAAGGGGGCCAAACCAAAAAAAAATTTTGAGGTTTTCTAGAAGGGGAAAAATGTCGTAGGGCAGGAGATTACCCCCATTACAAAAAATTGAAAAAGGGGAAATAATGGCAAGGTTTTTGGAAGGAAAAAGATTAGGAAAAGGGGCGGTGGGGGGCGGGGAGGGGGGTGGGGGGTGAAAAAATGAATGAGGTCTCAGGGGTGGAAAAGAAATAAAACGGGTGAATGAAAGGTTTAGACTTAGTAAAAAAAAAAAGTAAAGGGGGTGGGAAACCAGGTTGGGGAAAAATAAAAAAATGGGCCCTCAATGGCCTTCCTCTTAAAAAAAAAAGGACGGATGGGGGGGGCTTGGGGGACCCTTGGGGAAAAACCAAAAAAAAAAACAAAAAAAAAAAAAAAAAAAAAACCACCGGCCGGGCACCAACCGGACGGCCCCCCCCCGGCAAAAGACCCGAAAAAAAAACCCCCGCCGCACGTGCGCACATGCGCGTCACCCGGATTTGAACCTGTGTGACATTGCAAAGGGTGTGTGTCTCAAACCACACACCAAATTCAACTTAGTGGGTACAGCCGTTTCTCAGCTATAGTAAGAAAAACTTTGTCTGACACCCTCACGGGGCCCACGCGCCACGCGCCATGCTGACCCCTCACGTGATACAAAACATGTCAGCACAAAAGGGTTTGAATCCCTATCAGATGGCGAAGACCGCTTTGTCAATCGGAAGCGGAATTCCAAAGATATAAGCTCCTGAAAAGCGTGACGGGTCGGTCGGGTCGGGTCGGGTCAGGTCGGGTCGGCCGTTTAAGTGAGAAAAATCCCTTTATCCAGTGAGGACTCTCGAGCGCTTTGCGCTCGCTCGTTATTACCAAGAACAAACCTTCACAAACATGATGAATGAAAGGTTTTAGGAAGGGCAATCATAGGTGAGACCAAGGAGGGAGGGAAGGGAAAGGGATAGGAAGAAGTAGATAAGAGAGGAGCAACAAGGGAGAGAATAGATGGATTTATACATAAAGAAAATGTGATGAGAAAAAAAAAAGATCTTTAAGGAGAAACAATGGAAAAGTCAAATATAACTTCACGAGTAAACAAAAATTGGGAGAGAGGGGAAAAAGATAATGTAGCAAGTGTATGAAGGAAGGGAAGGAAGACTTAGGGAGAAAGACATGGTAAAGAGGGGAGCAGAGAGAGAGAAAGAGAGAGAGAGTGAAAAAGATGGGAGGAGTGCTAATTACTGCAGGGGA
This sequence comes from Chionoecetes opilio, assembly GCA_016584305.1. Taxonomy (NCBI): domain Eukaryota; kingdom Metazoa; phylum Arthropoda; class Malacostraca; order Decapoda; family Majidae; genus Chionoecetes; species Chionoecetes opilio. The sequence goes on from JACEEZ010013345.1 coordinate 19,775, forward strand.
GATAAGAGAGGAAAGGGAGGGAGGGAGAAGGGAGAGCAATGGAGAATAAAAGGGTTATATAGTTATTTCGGTTTTTAGTAAAAAAAAAAAAAAGCCTATTTTCCGGCCGTGGGTACACCATATGGCCTTGGCACTAAAGGGCCCCCTCAATGGCCTCTTAGGACGATGACTGACCCTTGTAAAACACACACACACACACGCACGCACGCACGCACGCACGCACGCACGCACGCACGCACGCACGCACGCACGCACGCACGCACGCACGCACGCACGCACGCACGCCACGCACGCACGCACGAACCACCCCCACGTACGCACGCACGTACACACGCACGCACGCACGCACGCACGCGTGCACGCACACACACACACGCGCACGCAAGCATGCACGCACGCACACACACATACACACGCGAGAAAACACTTTTCTCAGTCCTTATATAATGCATTTGCACTCTCTTTGTATCCTACCCATTGTGTGTTTTTTTTTGTTTTGGTGAGTTCGTCTTATTTACGTTATTCTTTCCCCCCCAAACGTTAATATTTTTCTTGCTTGTCCTTCGTCCCTTCACCTGCAGAGTCTCACGTGAGGGCTGAGTGAGTCCTGTTGAGTCTGAATAAATCACAATGTTTGTCTAGAAGTCTGAGATACTTAGTTCTCTCTCTCTCTCTCTCTCTCTCTCTCCCTCTCTCTCTCTCTCTCTCTCTCCTCTCTCCTCTCTCTCTCTCTCTCTCTCTCTTCTCCCTCTCTCTTTTCTTCTCTCTCTCCTCTTCTCTCTCTCTCTCGTCTCTCTCTCTCTCTCTCTCAATGTAGACAATATGAACCAAATATGGCTAACACACGACACAACCCAAACTCATTCACTCCCTTTTATATTACTTCTCCCCCTCCTCTACTTTCCTTCCTTCCCCCATTCATCCCGCTAATGTTCCGTCAGTCATTCTTCCTCCCTTTTCTTCCCTATACAACCTCTCTTTAAATCCCTCCTTTCATTAACCCCCTTCCATTCCTCACCTCCTTGCTGCTCTCCTCCTCTTTCCCTCCTCCATTCATTCCTTCCTTCATATCTTGGCAACAATAGCATCTTATTCTTCTATATCTATCCCTGTTTCTCCCTATCCCTTGCTATATGCTGAACCAAGGCAGCTCCTTCACTCCCTTATCCTCTTTTCCTCTCCATCTATGTCCCTGGTCCTAAACTTTTCCACGCTAATTCTCAGACTTCTCCAGTATCGAGCTTTAATAAACTCAAACGACCTCTTCCTCTCTGACCTATACGCTGACAAGTACTACCTTATAATACCTCCTTCCCGGCCTTCTTCAGGAACTGCCTCGTTCATGCCAGTTAACGTGGTTGTCTGCGGGCACATTATTCTCAAGTCGGTGGGAAAAAGGAGGGGAGGATGAGGAGGAGGAGGAAAGGGAGGAGGAGAGGAGGAGGAGAGGAGGAGGGGAGGAGAGGAGGGGGGGAAGGAGGAGGAGGGATAAGGAAAGTGCAAAAAAACCGACAGAAACAAAAGAGCAAAAATGCAGAGGCAAAACCAGAGTGCCAAGGTGAAAAAACCTCCCCCCAGAGGCAGACAGTATACCACCAAGAAATTCAATCAACCCGGAAGAAACAGTCATCGAAAGGGAGGAAAGAAAGGCAACAAAGGGAAAAAGAAAGACGAGAGGGAGAGGGAGAGGAGGAGCGAGGGTAGGATAATCGAGGGTCGAATAATTCTTAATAGTTAACACGACATAAAATCTCCGCAAACGTGACTTCCAACTTACATGACTTAAACAATGAATAGTAACTTAAATATATATGAATGTGTGTGTGTGTGTGTGCTGAGAGAGAGAGAGAGAGAGAGAGAGAGAGAGAGAAAAGAGAGAGAGAGAGAGAGAGAGAGAGAGAGAGAGAAAAGGAGAGAGAGAGAGAGAGAGAGAGGAGGAAAAGGAGAGAGAGAGAGAGAGAGAAAGTTGTTGTTGTTGTTTGTCTATCGGGCCTCCAGCAGGGGAGGACCCGGGCCTAGCTTGAGCCCTTTCAGAGAGATGCTTTGATGTCGCAGAGGTGGAGTGCGTTGATCGGTGGCAGCCTAGTGCGGCAGCGCGGCGGGCGCTAGGCTGCGGGCAAAAAGAGGGGAGGCGAGGGGCATGGCCACACTCCCCCGTTCCCGGAAGAGAGGAGAGTGTCCGTGCTGCTGGTGTGCGGCACGAGGTCTGGCTTGTCCACCTGACGAGGAGTGCGGGGCACTCAGCAGGATACACTCTCCGTGTGGGGGGGGCGCAGCAGGCTGCTACCGTCGGGGATGAGGGGGAAGAGTGGCCATGAGGGGGCTGCCCGGCCCGCTGCCAGGGGGGTTTTGGCTTGTTATCCCAGCCAGGATCTCCGGTAGGCGGTACTGCTGACCATGACGTGCCCAGAAATTACTAAGAAACAGCAACAATATGTCCCTAAAAAACCGCCATCAAGGTCAGCATGTTTAACTGCCGCCTTATCTCATTTTAAATAGTCTAATGGCTCAGCCTGGCAAGGCAACATATTATTTTTATATCTGTTTCAATGTGACAAACCTCCTCCTTCTTCCTCAATTTTGCTATGTCTTTGCCTTTGCCTATAGAACTACGAAATAATGGTCGAAAACAGTCAGAGCACCACACACACACACACACACACGCACACACACACAAAAAACCCCTACACATACATACAAAACACACAAACACATACACACACACACACAGACACAAACCAACCATACCCCTGACACACACAACCTCACGGACCACACACAAACACACACACACACACACAACACACACACACCTACTCACACACAACACACACACACACACACACACACACACACCACACACACACACACACACACAAAACACACACACACACACTAAACACACACACCCCACACATACACAAACACATACACACCCCACACAAACACAACCATACCTTACGCACACAAACTCACGGACACACACACACACACACACACACACACACAACCACACACACACACACACACCACACACACACGGGATTTTTCACTGAAAAATTTCCCGGGCGGTTTACTGCCCTCCCTTGAGCAGGGAAGGGGTGTGTTTGTGTGTGGAGGTCCCAGCATTACCCAAAGGTCGGTATAAAATGACTCCAAGCTCGCACCGGGAGGGTAAAAACTGGCGATAGCGAGTTCGACTCACGTGGACAAGACCAGGGTGAATGACACACTCCATCCACATCCATATTAAAGACCTTTAAATATTTAAAATTGCATTAATTTACTGCAGAGGATAAAGAAATCTCATGTATTTGATAAAGAATTATGTTAATGATGAGAAAGATAATGAGAGGGAAGGGGGTGGGGAATGAGTCTCATAACGGTGGGGAGAGGGGGAGGTGATTGGGTTTCATAATGGAGGGGAGATGGGGAGGGGATTGGGTCTCATAACGGAGGGGAGATGGGGAGGTGATTGGGTCTCGCAACGGTGGGGAGATGGGAAGATTGGGGCCCGTATATTGAATGGGTTGGTTAGAGCTCATAAGGGAGGGGGGCCGGGTTGGGAAGCTGGGATGGAGGTTTGAAGCTTAACCTTGATGGAGCGTGGGCAGGATGGGGGCAGGGTGTGGGCATGAGACCTAGGGATGGACGGGGGCTGGTGCATTATATGGGTTTAAACTCAATATCTGAATAGAGCCATTAGATTTGCTACATGTTTGACATGTCGTTACTCCCTGGCGACGAGGCAACATCAAGCGTGAGGAAGTAAAGCGCCACTATCTCCATCAAGAAGAAAAGGAAGTCCACCCACTTGACGCAGAGCTTGGGGGGAAATATCCATCATCAGGTGGATTAGTCCGGTGGCCAAACCCCATATATAGGCCGAACCTTGAATTTGTGGTGCATAATTGTTCTTTGCGGATTTTGATAGCCTGAAACCTCTATTTTTATAATCTGTCGGTGCAACTTTTGCATCCTTGAGCATTTTGCAAAATGACGACTAAAGATAGGAATGGGAATCACTGTTTGGGACTGAAAATTGAGGTGGGGGTAATAATAAACGGGCATAGATCACACATGTACAGACCTTTGAAAATGTTTTTACTACCAAAATGTTTGTATTGATTAGCTTTATCACCTAAAACAAATGATATGTGAATTTCGTAAACAATAAGGCATAGGAAGTCAAAAGGTCACAATTTTTGGCGTGAAAATGAAATTCGACGAGCTGACTTTGGCCTTTTCCCTTTTTACTGATACATATTTACATGCTGCCGCGTGATAAATGTGGACATGGGTAAGCCAAAAAAACAGCGGCAATTTTGTTTTAGTATCGAATTGTTTTTTTGCCCTGTTGATTCTATAAATTATTGTTGATATTTAGTGATATACTGTGCATGAAACGACATTTTTAAGGCTTACACTGGTTTTTTTTTTTTGTCATTTTGTTATGTTATGCAGTTTTCTATTTAGGGCTTCTATTTGTATGAAATGAAAATTTATAAATTTTTGGAATCTTTATTTTAGTCTCTTTACTCTATTATATTAGTCAAACTTTTTTAGTTTGCTTAGATTATTTTATCAAAACAATTTATTGATTGTTATGTTATTCATCGGTAATAAAATAAAGAAGGGTTTATTGTTTGATAAAAATTGCTACAGCTTGGGGCTTTTTGTGGGTTTAGGGGGTCTAAAGAGCTGCATAGTTGCAATTTGACATGCTGCTTTACTGGATGTATGGGATGTGTCTTTAATTAATTATTTAAAACCTAACAATCTACTATAAATTTTTAATTGAAATTTTAAAAAGGGTTACTTTTTTTTTGGATTTAAACTGCGCCATTTTTGAAGCAGTAGTTTATTATGTTTTTATTGTTGCATACAAAATTTATAAACATTTTATTTTGTATATTTTACATCCCTATATTTAAAACTAATTCTGACCTTGTTATCTTTTACATTTGCAGGTGACATAGTCCGTGATGTGTGCCCAGTGTTTTTTTTCCCCCCATGTTCCGGCAGTGGTGGCTTGGTTAACTCCAAGGCTACCTGTGTGATTAAAGAAGTCAGAGCAGAGGTGATGGCCTTCATCTTCAGCTCCACCGTGTTGATGTAATGAGGACTACAAAATCATGTTTTCACAAAAATTGCATCCGCACTTACACCCTTTCCGTGGCACATCTCACGTAGTCTGGTGGTTCAGGTTCTAACGGAAGAGAAGCAAAAGGGGCGCCACTCCCACGATAAGAAACGCTTGCGTCAATCTCTACAATCATTTGACTTCAAAACACACTGTTTTTTCTGTGGTGAATTCTGTAATGTTGTACGGGATCAGAAAAACCTTCACGGTGGCGCCCAGTATTTGTATGCAGAACAGCTGTCGTGGGACAAACCTGTCTTTTAAGACTCAATCTTTAAAAACCCTGTGAAGAACGTGGAGATGGAGATGAATGGCTAGGCAGGTTGAAACACGAATCCAAAGGGGGAGTGAGTGACCTTTATGCTGCTGAAGCCAGGTAACCACAACGACTGTAGAAAAAAATTTATGGTTGGCCGAAAGATCAAGGACTCGGCAGCCAACCATGCAAAGGATCTCCTGAGAAATGCGGTGATCAAACTAAGCAACTGTTTGTTCTAAAATAAAGAGTCATTTTGGAGACAAGGTAGCATTGTTTTCTGATTGGCACATTGGTTTGTCTAGTCTCTTAATTTTTTCGAAGCAGTACATCAAATGTGATAAAGCTAGTTAACAATGATGGGGATGAAAAATACTGAAATTGACAGATTCTTAAAAGCTGTAGGGGAAAACGCATAGGCAAGAACCCCGCAGTTAGCACAAATAGGTCCACATATGATGTCCGTACAACCCTAGGTCATGCTTGAGGTATGTCAGTCCCCAAAAACTACTGTATACTGGACTTGCTACTCAGTTTGGGCTATTTCCAGTGGGGCCAGTTTTGCGATTCCTGACATTTTCGAACATCACTTCCATCTCCCTTCCTAGGTTTATCAGTATAAAAAGATATACCGTTATCTTCGTAAATGTTTGTTCTATGATATTATCAAATTAATTAACAGTAAAATACACTAAAGATATGCCCTTTTAGAGAGTGAAGAAATATGCATGCACGTAGGTTTATGCATACATATGCAAGAAGCGGATTTCATTAGCTTTCCATTGAATATTTTGCTTTCGATAAATGATTTAGAACCATGCATAAATTAGCGTTAACTAAAAATATAACCTTTCCTCAATCGGATCGGCAAGTAAAAAGTGTTTCCATGAATACAGTAAGACTATGGTTTATCAGTATAAATGATACACTGTTATCTTCATAAATGTTTGTTCTATAAATATTATCAAATAAAAAAATGTTAAATACCCCTAAAGAAATGCCATTATGAGACTGAAGAAATATGCTGAACATATTATAGATAACTTCATCAATCGGAAAAATTACCCGATTGATGAGTAATTGTTTTAGTTACGCTAATATATGCATGGTTTTATTTCATTTTCAGAAAACAAGATATATCAATGGAAAACTAATAAAATTCCCCTTTTATTGATAAAATTTTAATGTAAAAAGTTTTTTACGTAAAATATTAATGGCGAAGAGTTAAGTGAATATTAAGTTCATGCATATTTCTTCAGTCTCATAATGGCATTCTTTAGTGTATTTTAAAAGTTTTTTATTTGATAATATTAAGAACAAACATTTACGAAGATAACAGTGTAAACATTTATACTGATAAACCATAGTCTACTGTATTCATGGAACACTTTTTTACTTGCCGATCGATTGAGGAGTTATATTTTTAGTTAACGCTAATTATGCATGGTTCTAAAACATTTATCAGAAAGCAAAATATATCAATGGAAAGCTAATGAAATCCGCTTCTATTGCTATGTTTCATGTAACATGTTTTCTCGCAAAAATATTAAATGGCGAAGAAATTTAAAGTGAATATTGAGTTCATGCCCTATTTCTTCATTCTCTCATAATGACATTTCTTTAGTGTAATTTTACTGTTTTTTATTTGATAATATTATAGAACAAACATTTACAAAGATAACAGTATCTCATTTATACTGATAAACCACAGGAAGGGAGATTTGGGGGTGATGTTCGAAAATGTCAGGAATCGCAAAAATGGCCTCCACTGGTCATGGTGGGTTGGCGGGGCACGAGTAGCAAGTCCATTATACAGTAGTCTTTGGTCAGTCCCCCTCTACTTGCTCTTTTGGAAAACGTATCTGACAATTTTCAGGCGAACAATGCATCAGTTATGATAGGAAATATTGTTTACTGGCGTTGTGTGGCTGTCCTACCCCTCTACAATTGCACTAGGAGTCACGTTAGACCGCAAGAAGTTAATTGAAGAATTCAGAACCTTGGGGGCTGCTTGTACTTATGAAAGAGGTCCGTTTGTTCAAAGGATCAGCTGCTATCCCCTTGCATCTAGTAATCCAAGCCCTATCGGTCCATCAGATGATGACCTGATTCAAACAATCGCCCGATGAACTTGATGCCAGATAGCATCCCTAACGGGCTAACCTTCAACTGCATTCCTTGGCGCTGTTGATACCCCCCCCCCCCCCCCCCCCCCCCAACTCAAAATCAGCAATCTGAGCAGGGCACATCTGATACTGAGACAATACCACGGCTGAGACAAGTTATTGGATAAAATAAAAAGCAACCTGGGTCAGGTATGTCCACATGGGTTAAAGGGCCCGAAGAACCCATCATTACCTGCAAAAATGACCGAAAGAGGTGTGCTACCTCTGAAGGTTTTTTAGCAACACAGATCCTATCAGTAGAGAGAGCTAAGTCATTGGATTTTTGACTTCCTCAAGGCAGTGACCATCAGAAGGCCTTCTCCCGAAGTTGGTGGTTTCAATAGCATCACACACGAAGTGAGGGAGGAGAACTGAGAGCAGTACAAAAACAATGTATCGGCCACTGATTGATGCCAAACCCTCAGACCCAACCACAATCAAAACAGCCATGAAGATGCAAAAAGGCCCACCACGTTAGCAGGACAAACAACACGTTGTTTACCACAAGATCTCCAAGCTGTACCGCAATTGCATTGAACGTGCAGTGGTTTTACCCACACTTTTGGTGATGATTTTATCAACAGGCTTGTGTGATGCACTTTCTCATGGTTTCGTTGGGGCTGTTTTGGTTCTCTCATGAGTAAACAGTGGTCCTTGGATGATATCATGACGCAAGATTTTGGGGATGTTACCAAGATGCTGACTGGCAAAAACTATCCACAGAACACTAGTGGCCCACGTTCTGGTGGTAGAAGAAATCCTTCGGGACACACTTAGCTCTGTCAATTCAGACCAAGAACTTCTTGACAACTGTCTATGAAGGCAGAAGTCAGCGCACAAGCAAAGCACTGCGTGAATATCTGATCTTGCCCAGTCTTTCTCATGATGATCTTCGTGCGGGCTTAAAACGGGAGGTGATTGGCTCTACTTTTATTGGCTGTGAATGAAATGATCCCTTACTTCTTTGCATCAGGCACATACATTATGCAAGATATGGCTAGTTTACTTCAGATCATGGGAAAAATGATGGAGAAAAATCCTGGAGAGATTCATGAAGGCGAGGATGTTCCAACGTCTACAACGGGGAATCTGGAATGGCATGTGGACCTGATATGTATATAGAGACGACATTGTATGCGATATGACATGGGCCACGCGGATCTTACAGGCTTAACATGAACCGTCCTGCTGTTAGTCGTTGGGCACTTAGCTACATACATGCAGTCGGTTTACTGAAGACGTAGCAGAGGTGAAGAACATAAACTACAAAGATGACAAGAGGCACAGGAGGAGATGAGGTACCGAATCCGCATATGATGAAAAGGACAGGACGGCTGTGCGTGAAAAGCTGAAGTTGTGCATTCATCCACTAAAGCCTGATGACATCCTGCCGAGCGACTTGTCAACATTGTAACCGGAAGGATTAATCCAGAGCCAGTGAATGTGGAAAATGCCCAGACCATTGGACTCCAGCAAAGACAATGTTTGAATCACACGTTTGCCAGAAAGGATTCCACAAGCCGATTGTCAAACCGAATCAAAACCATGGTCGTAAATCAAGCAAAGAGAACACATACCACTGATAAAAAGGGACAGATGGATTGTGAACTAATCTTCTCAGGCTGATGATCTTAATACAGTAGCGAAGACATTGATGTAAATTCATCATGTTATATGAGCTGGCACCTCTTCCAACGTCGGTCTTGATGGCACAAAGGACCAACCTGAAATGAAAATAGCTAAAGCCAAGCTACGCTCAAGAATACTCTCCAAGTGTAACATTCCTCAGGACTCACCAGGCCACCCAGATGCAAATATATATAGATGGATGTGCAGCAATGAGGATAGGTTTCACTGGCCACGAAGGGAGTCGTCAATGATTATGTGAATGCCCTTTTGTGATTATGTGCTTTCCCCAAGATGACCGTTTCGAGCAACGTTATTTGGGTAGTGTTTGACAAATTCACAGAAAAGCATCAAGAGCAGCACACGGGCTGCACGCTCTGCTGGAGTGCAGATTGCAAGGAACATGTCATTACTCCAATTCTCTCCCGAGGACTTGTTCTCAATGTGGCACCCAACCAGGAGTAGCTCATTTGAGATGATCACTGAGGAACTTCTAGATAGAAACGCAAGGACTTCGGTTACCAAACAGACTTGTTGTCACAGGAAAGCTGATAAAATACTCCTGTTGAAGTCTGGCAAAGTGTACGAGTGGGGAATGAGATCGGATTTGCAAACTAACCATAGGACCAAGACGTCATCATTCCCCACCAGGTTTGTCCAGTTTGTTTCTAAACACCAGCAATACTATCAAAGTAATCTAAGATGACACAGACGTTTTGTATTGCTTGTACATTACTACCACTATTCTACATGCTTGTCATGGAACCGACTTCTCCTGAAAGGACTTTTCGTGAACATTGTAGACACCGTAATACAACACCAGGCGATTGTCCCACATCTGCTGGCAGCACAGCGTTGACAGATGCGACACAGTTGGTTGCTATTTTGGAATTGGAAAAATTCAAGAGCAGTAAATTCTTTCAAGGCAGGATATAAACTGACAGCATAGAACAACCTGAAGCCCAACACGAGACAATAATTCGAGAAAGCAACCCAGTTTTATTTGCAGCATGCCTAGGAGATAAAGTTGGAACCAAACGACAGCATGTCAGATATCCGATACAGACATTAGATCTCCAGCTTAGGGAGAAAAAAGTGTTGCGACTCCTTCACCAACTGAAGACTCTTCCTCCTACAAGTGAGCGTTTTTGTCGAGAACGTGAAAAGGGCAACATTTTTCAAGCATGCATTTGGAGTTGGCACTTGACTGGCGAGGCACCAGATTGAAACACCTCTGGAGACGGCTGGGTATCTGATGACTATTTTGGGTGTATTAATATGCCAAGTGACCCTCCCCCCCAAACGAAATTGCTCCAGCAGCTGTTCATGAAGCTGATCCAATGTGGCTAGCTCAAGCGAAACACCATGCTCAACTGAGAGGTGTGGAATGTGTGGCTGGCAGATGTCCTGTTGCCCGTGCTTTGTGTCGCTGTCGAGCAGAAATAGAACATGTCGGAATCGCTGACATTTCTGAAACATGGATAGGGATGCCAATTGACTCGGATGAAAATGAAATTAATGATGAGGATGACAGTGATGCCTGATGTGTTTGGTTATATGAAGTTTCCTCATTGACGCTACTGCAATAGGATCTCGGTTCTAAGACACTTGTTTATTATGTTATGTTCTAGTGTGAATAGAATTTAGCTTATCCCTTGGTTCAATGAAAATTCATGGTGGATATAAAGCCTGATTATTCTCTGTAAATATGTCCATGTGTACGCTACCCATTTTTTGGCAGCCCATCTTAGATTGGGTATTCAGAAATAGGTTTTTATTGTTACTTTTTTCCCATCTAATTGGATTGGTTTAATCTTAGTTTTATACCTCCGCCGAACGAAGTTGGAGGGGTTATGTTTTCACCCGATCTGTCTGTCCTGTCTCTCTCTTCTGCCTGTTGTGTACAGGATTTCCTCGAAAGTTACAAATAGAATTTGGACCAAACCTCGGTATACCAAAGTCGATTTGGTATAAGGAAGAACTGATTTAATTCTGATGAATCTATTGACAACTTTGCCATGGCAACCAATGTGATGAAAATATTCGGCCGAGGTATGCTCTCAATAGTGAGTGCATATATAATATATATTATATATATAATATATATATTATATATAATATATAAGCGAAAGTGTGTGTGTGTGTATATGGGTCTGTGTGTGTGTGTGTGTGTGTGTGTGTTATAGGTTCCGCTCCCCCGTGGCGCAATCCCATCATATGGCACAGTTTTGGAACCAGGTTGACCAGGGGAAGGTTTTAAGGCCATTTTGGGGACGATCCGATTATTATTATTTTTTTTTTTAGCAGCCTATTAGCGAGAATTGTGAAAAAAAGTGGGTTGCGAGAATTGAGGAAACCTTGAAGTAGGGTGATGGGGTAATGGGTGAGTGAATGGGTGGGGTGATGGGTAATGGGTGTGGGGTGATGGGTGAGTGAATGGGTGGGGGGTGATGGGTTGGGGGTGATGGGTGAAGGAATAGGTGGGGGGTGATGGGTAATGGGTGTGTGGTGATGGGTAATGGGTGAGTGAATGGGTGTGGGGTGATGGGTAATGGGTGAGTGAATGGGGGGGTGATGAATGGGTTGGGGGTGATGTGAATGGGTTGGCGTTAATACATAATTTCTACATCCATGATTTCAGGAAAGTTAGAAGGGGCTATCTGGAGAGTCTGTGTTTTGGTGGGCCGAAGGGCCACCAAACACAGGTGGTGGGCCGAAGGCCCACCAATAGCCCTCCGCAGGAGCTAGCCAAAAAGTCCGCCCGGAGGGCGGCTTTGCGGCTAGTAATAATATAAGCGAAAATGTGTGTGTGTGTGTGTGTGTGGTGTGTGTGTGTGTGTGTGTGTGTGTGTGTGTGTGGTGTGTGTGTGTGTGTGTGTGTGTGTGTGTGTTGCTATAGGTTCCGCCCCCCGTGGCGCAATCCCATCATATGGCACAGTTTTGGAACAGGTTGACCAGGGGAAGGTTTTAAGGCCATTTTGGGATGATCCGATCACTTTTTTTCTATTTTTTAGCAGCCTATTAGCGAGAATTGTGAAAAATAAAGTGGGTTGCGAGAATTGAGGAAACCTTGATGTAGGGTGATGGTGGGGTGATGGGTAATGGGTGTGGGGTGATGGGTGAGTGAATAGGTGGGGGGTGATGGGTGAGGGAATAGGTGGGGGGTGATAGGTAATGGGTGTGTGGTGATGGGTAATGGTGTGTGGTGATGGGTAATGGGTGAGTGAATGGGTGGGGGTTGATGGGTAATGGGTGAGTGAATGGGTTGGGGGTGATGTGAATGGGTTGGCGTTAATACATACTTTCTACATCCATGATTTCAGGAAAGTTAGAAGGGGCTATCTGGAGAGTCTGTGTTTGGTGGGCCTTTGGCCCACCAATAGCCCTCCGCAGGAGCTAGCCAAAAAGTCCGCCCGGAGGGCGGTTTTGCGGCTAGTATGTATATATATATATATATATATACGTATATTTGATTAAATATTCGGGCGGAGGTATGCGCTCTACTGAGTGCCCCCCCCCCCCCCCCCCCCCCCCCCCTAGTTTGCTATGTATTATTAGTTTAACAGACCGTCTATTTTTCAGACCGTATAAATAAAAGTGTCTATTGTAATTTCATTGGTGTTACTGGATTCCTTGACCACAAAACCTATGGTTAGACAACCCAAAATGACTGTTGTAAGTCAAATATTAAGGAATTATCAATATAAAACCATTACTACGTTGGTGTATTATTATATTAGCCGCCATCTTGATTTCTCAAAATGCTCATGGGTGCCATAATTGCACCCGACGGATTCTTATTAATGGCACACTCAGTGATCAAAATCCGCAGAGAACAATTATGCACCACAAATTCCAAGGTTCCACCTCCTGGCTGCTGGACTAGATGGTGAAGAATGAAGATGGACACAACGCAGAAGATGAATTCCACTCTGATGCCCCACCTCTCAATGGAACTCACCTCGATCGAAGCTCCAGCACGAAGAGTTGAGGGATAAATTCTCGATGAAACCCATCATAGTTCACCACGCTTAATACATTGCATGCCAGAGACCTTGTACTCTCCAATGATCTTTTCCCTGAGCATGACGTGTTCCATGTGGTACCTCGCCTTTTCCAGGGCCCTCATGTAACTCCCCACCACGGGCAGCCAAGTCCAACAGCCATCACTCGGTGGCGGCAAACAATCATGGTAAGATCGACGTACGCATGATACCCGATCTAGGCCAGCATAATGAGCAAACTTGCCACCTTTAGCCTTTGTCTATGCGATACCAAGGCTCGCAGTCCGTGTTGCGGTACAAGGTTGTCAGCATACGCAGTCTCACGCAACATGAAATGACCTGTGGCTCAAACATCCCCAGAGATAACAAGCTGGATAGATTGAACATCATCTTTTCAATGGTTTGGTGATGCACGTGTAACGCAGGAAAATGGGTTAAACTTTTGACTCATGACTGACGAAGAGTTTACGTTGAATGGGAGGGGTAAAGTAATATATAAATGTCGAGTAATGAAGTGAGTAATTTTCCTCCACTCCTCAGTTTCTGAATCACTATATAAAAATATATTGTGATATATTTTTATACCGGCGGTAGCTGGCAACGTCAGCTGGCTAGGCAAGGAGGTGGGCGAGACGCCATATTAGTTGTCTGTAGCGGTCCACGTGTCACAGTGGGAGTCGTGCAGGGGAGGTGTGGTTTTCACCCTTGGATAAGGTATGTACAAGGAAAAGGTGTTGGTAGAGATGTAGATGAGATTCATTGATAATTATCTGTGATAACATGAGAACTAATGGAAGGTGTTATTCATAGGGTCCAAGGTAGCTGTGAAAAAACGGCTGGATGAGACGGCTGGATGAGCCGTGGGGAAACACCTGTGAACGCCTCTGTGTGAGCACCTAATACAGATAAGGATTAGTCTTATAGCTGGAGTGTGTGGACATTGATACTTGACTCAGCAAATCAGTGACGGGAACTTTAGTAAATGATTTTGCTTTAGAGTGTACATATGATTACGTTCGTGAGCACGAGCTGATACTCGCGTCGTGTCGTTGTTGTTAGCATTAAGCATATTATTAAGTGGAGAGATACGTTAATTATTTAGGTTTAGAGAGTGCACATCTGATTACGTTCGTGAGCACGAGCTGATACTCGCGTCGTGTCGATGTTGTTAGCATTAAGCATATTATTAAGCGGAGAGATACGTTAATGATTTAGGTTAAGACGGAGTTGGGAAGTAATTACTGGTGAATCAGTAAACAGACAATATACTAAGATAAAGATAACGAGTTGTTATCTTTTACACCCATTAGTTTCTAACATATTTTCTTAATCTTATAATTTTTTTTCCCACTTATTGTGGGTGGTGGCAGCATAATAGCCAGAATTGTGGAGTCCTCTTGAATTAACGTCAAAGTATAAACCTATAAGGGGGAGCGCTACACACGTATAGCAAGATGCTTACTTACAGTGGCTGAGGGCTGAGTTAACCTCGTGTTGCACCTGAGCTCCATCATAAATTCATAACAGGTTAGAGTTGGTGTGATAATAGGTTAGACAGTTAGATGCAGCCTCCGAATTCCAACTGGTTCCAGATCTAAAAACCGAATTCCAACTGGTTCCAGATCCAGCCTCCAAATTCCAACTGGTTCCAGATCCAACCCCCGAATTCCACCTGGTTACAGATCCAGCCTCCGAATTCCAACTGGTTCCAAGATAATTTGTTATCATCGTCATCATCATCATCGTCTGTCATTAGCTTCTTCTTATCCTCTTCCTCCCCTCACCTCCTTTTTTTCCTGCTCATCCCGTTACCCATTTAAAAGTTATTACCTACCTTAATTTTAAACTTACTTAAAGTCTCTCTCTCCTCCCTTCTCTCTCTCTCTCTCTCTCTCTCTCTCTCCTCTCTCTCTCTCTCTCTCTCTCTCTCTCTCTCCTCTTCTCCTCTCTCTCTCTCTCTCTCTCTCTCCCTTTATCCACGATAAGTATTTATGGAATTCCGATAATTTCATTCATCCATTGTGGCGGTGGTCTATTGGAATGCTTTTTGAAGGCTGCTCATAAGGTTTTGAGGTCAGGGTAAATAGGTTTTTGATCGCGGAACCATGAATACTCTTACATGGTGGTGATCGCTGTTGTTGTGGTTGTCGTTGCGGTGGTGATTTTATCGTTGTTGTTGTTGTTTGATGATAAATGGTAAGATGAAGGACTCAAGGACTAAGTGTTCCAGTGTGATATAAGGATGTGTTCCTTTCCGGTGTTTTGCGAAATATCCTACAACTCTCTATTCTGTCCTGATTTATCTATATTATTTCACTGGTTTTACAGCTTCTCTGCTTTCCTGAAACATGTTACAGGCTACACTGAGGCACTAGCTTTCCATGAGAACACTTACAAACAATATAACTCGAAAGATTAGAATAACCACGTCAAAAGCATGTGAATCAGTCAGGCTGTGGGAATAGGAATAACATTTTTACCAGGCATAATTTGTAGCCATTGGGAGGATGCCAAGTGCCTTTAACCACTCTCATTAGATAACGAGTGTCTCAGAGTTGCCTGTAACATAGTTTCAGGGAGTAGTTAAAGCTGTAAAACATGTAAATTTAGGAGAAAACTTTACCTTCTCTACTTGTTTGGGTTCCCTCGGCAGAAAGAAAATTTCACACAACACCGGTCATGATAAGAAGGATGATTTGATTCTGGTTTCATTGCTGTTCATTTATAAAAAGACACGAATTTTTTGTTGTACGTGGTTATATGTGCTAAAACGTAGGATATATCGGTAACCTTACACACGAATCTACATTGTTCTTGTTGCAATTATTTTAGTCTGATATGTTGAGTTTATATAAGAGAGAATGAAAACAATTTAAAGTTTAGGGAACACTCTCTCTCTCCTTCTTCTTTTTTTTTTTTTTCTCTCTTCTCGTTTTTCTTCTCTCTTCTCTCTTCTCTTTTCTTCTTTCTCTTCTCTCGTCTCTCTCTCTCTCTCTTCTCCTCTCTCTCCCTCTCTCTCTCTCTCTCTCTCTCTCTCTCTCACTCTCCTCTCTCTCTCTCTCTCTACTCATCTCTCTCTCTCTCTCCTCACTTCTTTCTCCCTCTCCTTGAACATTCCTTGCCACTACATTCAACACCCACCGCATACCTGTCCTCTACACACACACCACTGTACATACATACATATTCACACACACACACACACACACACACACACACACACACACACACACACACACACACACACACACACACACCACGACTCAAGCCAACCATCAAATAAGCTAACACTCACGCACAATCGCACATGCATGTAATTTTATCATTTATACGAAATCGTGCAAATATGATTTCGTTAACAACCAAAAAGAAAGTGGTGTGTGTGTGTGTGTGTGTGTGTGTGTGTGTGTGTGTGTGTGTGGTGTGTGTGTGTGTGTGTGTGTGTGTTGTGTGTGTGTTGTGTGTGTGATCCTCAGCATGGCTTCATTAGCGCATACCGAACATACATATCAAGTGTATGCCATCTCTCAACCCTTAATCTTGCCACATGTAGCGCACGCACACATACACACACACACACACACACCTACACCACACACACAACACACACCCACCCACACACACACAACACACACACACACATACCTGTTGTAATCAAGCTCCCCTTTCTTAGAGCTCCTAAACTTACCTGTCCTATATAACCACAGACCAGGCTCGACCACTCGACTCGATCCCCCATAACTTCATCCTAGCCGTTTCACTTCTCCCTTATCTCACCGTCCCTACCTTTAATTAGCCTGACCTGCTGTAGATTATACTAGATTCAACTGCCTTTGTTCTTAATCCGGAATGAAGTGCCGCTATCGCGCCAACTACACTATATCAGTGATAATATCACTCTCCGTTCCTTCTGCTCGGGGGGAACAAAGTACAAAGTCCTGCCACACATCAGTCTGGCTCGGAGTGTTAGGCTTCACTGTGGCCTTTATTGCGGCAGCGAACGGCTGTTTTCTTATCTCGCTCCAGTGGCAGTGTCGCTGTTTCACGTGGAAGTAGTACAGGAAGGAGGAGGAGGGGACAGATAAAGATAACAACAACGAACTGGAGAGTGATGAAAACGACACTTTACAGCGACCAAGACAACGGGAGAAAGTCAAGAGGACGAGGAAGACAACAGTAACGAAAGATAGATAGGAGGGAGAAGAGCGAGCAAAAATGTGCGAAAAAGGCTGATGTTCGTTTTTTTCTATTATTTTTATTATTAAGAGAGGGGCAGGGGGGCGATGAAAGACTTGGCTAAGGTGACGTATCAGGGCGTCAATAGTGTGCTAAGTGCCAAACAAGCTCGCTACTGAAGCCGCGTTATCATGAAAGTTATATGGAGGCAGCAAGCGGCATGGGTTTAGGGTGACTCTTAGTTTTATCAGAGCTAATTCTGGCGCCTTGAGGGAAGAGAGTGCTACTCTGAGATAAATGCTAAGGGCGGGAATCTCTCATTATCAGGGCCCTCCTTGACCTCTATAGGCACGGTAGTTGAGAGGGAGGGTCTCTAGGTGTGCTGATGAAGGGCAGAAGGGACGTCAAAAGAGGTTTTATCGGCCAGACTGACGATATCAGTGTTATGAAGCAAATTTGTCACCACCTCCGTCACCCCTGCCATTGAAACCACCACCACCACCACCACCACCATCAACACCACCACCACCATAACCATCACCAATGTATATTTCCATCATCAAATCACCAATCACGGAAAAATCACTAACACTGATTTTTTTCAGCATCACTATCATCATCCTAATCATCTGTACAACCGCCACCACCATCACCACCTTCTTCATCAAAACCTCAAAACAACAACAAAAGACGAGAACAAAGCAGCCTACCCTATTATATGAGGACTATGACCGCAAGGCAGAGATGGAGAGCGATGAGAATAGGGTAGAGAGGAAGAGAAAGGGGGAGGAAAGAGGACGGATACGAGAAGATGGGAACAGCGGCTCAACTTTCACCTCAGTTGAATAGATTAATGTAGGCTGAGGAAGGTAGGCTGGGTAAAAATAAAAGGTAAATAGTTAGGGGAGAAAGGACGGTTAAAATTAGATAAAAGCCAGAGGTGGGCGAGGTAGAGAGGCGCAGAAAGAACTGGGAGAGGAGAGAGATCGGTTTCGGTTTGAATAGGATGGTTAGTGAGTTACTATAGATAAGGCCCTCTAAGGTGGTATATTGATTCTATATCATAGGTTGGGGTTGAGGCAGGATAAATATAGATAAGGCTGGGTTGTGGTCAGCGAAAGTGGTATTGAGAACGATGTATGGTAGATAAATAGAAGGTAATACAGAGTGGTAGGGACGGGTGTGCCATGGTGCAGGCGCGGCAGGAGATATGAGAAGGGCGGAGCGGGATGGCGAGGCACACAAGAATAAGCCACAAGGCGGTAAAATAGATTACACACGGCTGTGGTCACGGGGGTACGAGCAGGGCGGCGGGCGTGGAAGGTTAATGGGTGGGTGTGCCGCTCCCCCCCTAACGCCCCTTAAACCATTCACTCAGTTCCTCTATTCAGTACCTCATCCCTTCACGGTCACCAGCCTCTAAGGACCCTCCCCTGTTCTTCCTCCCTCCTCGAGCAAACACACCCACGGGACAGCAATCACTTCCTGTACTTAGCACGGCAAACAAATTAGCGAGCGACAATTCAATGATTTCCCAAGAATTATGCTTATAAATTTACTCTCTCTCCTCCCTTCCTCCTTCCCCTATAAACATCTCCCTCCCTCTTTTCTTCCCCTCTTACTGTCATCCAAAGAACCGCCCCAAGCGCCGTAATCCCTCCCTTTCTCTTCTGATTTTATCTAAGGGCGTCGCGGGACTTGGGCAGTGGACAAGGCAGCTGTGTAAAAATCAACAACAAAAGCACAAAGACAAGCCCCTACGGACCTCCCACCTTGGTGCCGACGGTGGGTGGCAAGCTTGGAGGAAGTATGAGTGGAGACCCCTCAGCCGCGCGGCCTGTGTTGTCAGTTGAAGCCACTTTTCTCCCACCTCCTCCCACTGTTGTGGGCAATGTCACGCACTGGCTGACTGAAATACCCACTCTTTCTTTTCACTTTTTACACTGTTTGCACTTAATGATAATTATCACGGTGTGTGAAATTATACTTCTGTGTTACTGCTAACCATATATTACATATCATATTATTGCATATTATTGTATATTATTGCATATTATTGCATATTGGGTCTATATTACATATTATATCATTACATATTATACAATATCATGACATGTCCTTAAAACTACATTTTATATATTGAATAGACTTACATGCCACTAAATAATACTAGTTTATTCATCTTAGTCCTACTTTGGGTCCCTTTATTGAATATATATCTGGCGGTGAACTGCCTGGCTGCGTATTTATATCTCACCTGCAGATGTGTCTCAGCTACAGCCTTGATCAGTAAAATTAGATGATTACTCACTGTCTGACATATGATTTTTCAGACTTGAGAAGACAGTCCTACCCTGAAAATCTGACAGGACAAGAGTGGCGATGTTGTGGTAAACATGAGATGTAGACAGCTTTGTGTATGAGTTATCACAGCACAACACTCTCCCTGAATTTCTTCTCACATATGAGGCATATGGCAACTACGTCTCTGGATGACACTGTTAAATTGCCTTTATTTTTTGCTTTTATTAAAGCATGAGTCTCATCTACATTTTGGAGAACTACGGCATTACAACAGGCCTCACATCTCAAAGATTTTCTCAGCTTTAAAGCTACAAACCCGGCTATATAGTCTGTTCGCGTAGCGAAGCGCTGCTCGTCTATTTCCCTCCACATGAAAACTCAACCCTTAAAAGTGCACTTCATCACTGTCACTCTATTCTAGGTGACGTCAGCATGTCCCTCCCATTAATTATTAAAGTGTTCACGTGGACAAAATTCCCTATAGGGACGGCTGGAGGGAGGGAGAGAAGGAGGGAAGGAGAGAAGGAGGGAAGGAGGGAAGGAAGGGAGGGAAGGAGGGAGGAAGGGAAGGAGGGAAGGAAGGGAGGGAGGAGGAGAGAAGGAGGGAAGGAGAGAAAGATCGAGGGAAGGAGGGATGGGAGGGAAGGAGGGAAGAAAGGAGGGAGGGAGGGAGGGAGGGCGAGGAGGGAAGGAGATAAGGAGGGAAGGAGGGAAGGAAGGGAGGGAGGGAAGGAAGAGACGGAGGGAGAGAAGGAGGGAAGGAGAGAAGGAGGGAAAGAGGGAAAGAAGGGAGGGAAGGAGGGAGGGAGGGAAGGAGGGAAGGAAGGGAGGGAGGGAGGAAGAGAAAGAGGGAAGGAGAGAAAGGAGGAGAGGAGGAGGGAAGGAGGGAGGAGGGGAGGAGGGAAGGAGGGAGGAGGAGGGAAGGAGGAAGAAGGGAGGAGGAGGAGAGAAGGAGGGAAGGAGGAGAGGGAAGGAGGGATGATGGGAGGAGGATTGGGGGGAAGGAGGGAAGGAAGGAAGAGAGGAATACAAAGGAATACAAAGGAAACACAAACAGCAACAGACCGATAGGTCCTTACAAGACTGTTTGCTTTAACTATACTACACTAACTAGATAATAAGAGAGAAAGGATAGGAAGTAGAAGGCTCCTCCCCACCCACCCATCCCTCCAGCCGAAGCTGGCCGGAAAAGAAGTGATACCATGCAATATAGAAAAACTGCATGGAATTTGTGAGGAAAGTTGAAAGCTGTAATCTATGGCTAACTACTACTAGTTTGTGGGGGTAGGTTTAGTGCTTGATAGATAGGTCATGTTATGTGTGTTTTGTAATGGTGTGAACACAGTGTGGAGGTTCAAGGGTGGTGCGGCAGCCTTGCCTGGCGCTTTCTTGGGAGGCAGCAGTCAATCAGGCCCCAGCTCCGTTCAATCCACTGCGGATTGTGTACTTTCCATGTAGGACGCCGTACACTTCAATGCCTCCTGCAGCAGTGACCCCTGGTACCTTAAATCCCGATGGTGGTCACTAACTGTCAGGACCCTAACTGAACCACAGCCCGTCACAGGTCGAGAGGGAAGGAAAGAAGGAGGGAAGGAGAGAAGGAGGGAAGGAAGGCAGTAGTTATGGGCTGCCTAAAGGCGGCGTCACACTAGCACTTTTTCCGTCTAGTTAGACGATCTCCGTTGGTTTTTTCTCGCTCTGACTAGTTTTTTCTCGCTCTGACTAGTTAGTCCGTCTGAATCAGTCAGTCTGAGTCAGTCGATCGTGATCGTCTTTGTATGGAAAGTTGAAGTCAACTTTCATAGTCAAATCAAAATCCATAGTGATTACTTTAAAGATATTCGATATAAATCAGTAATTTTTTGCAAATTATAATTCAATACATTTGAAAGTATTAAAAATATTCACGTGACTATTGTACATGTAGATACATTTAAAAGCCGGTTCTATATAACAGCCAACAGTCTCTCGCATGACTCGATTGTTGTTATTCTTCTTCTTCTTGTGATCTTTTCTGCTTATTATCGCTTTGTAGGTCGTCTGTCAAGCTCGTTGTGTTTCTTTTTCAAGACACACTCAAACTTTGTTTCTCACTCTTCAAGATTTCAACTTAAGATTATAGACAATGCTGTGGACACGTAGGTAGCTCAGAAGAATTTTTCGTTGAATGCATACGCGTGGCCACTCTCTAGCTTGTCTCTGGGACCACAGATCAGACTTGTACACCAAGAAGGCCTTGATATTCTAGGTCTTATCTAGGTCTACTACTGATAAATAATACACATAATTAAGTGTATACCAGCAATAGCTTGCCCTGGCGTTGGAGCCTTGTTTGTTTACATGCAACAGCTGACTGGTAGTGCAGGCGAACGATTGTGTGTGTGTGACGGCTTGCAGTCAGAAAATTGTTAGTTATAAAAAAGTTGCAGAAAAAACTAGACGGAAAAAGTGCTAGTGTGACGCCGCCTTTAGCCCACAACAAGATGGCTGACTGACAGTTCACTGACTTCAACTCGCGCGGCTGAGGGTGTCTCCACCCATATACCTCCATGGTGGCAAGCGTCGAGGGGGAGTGGGTGGTGATGAAGGTGGTAGTGGCGAGGCCTACGAGAGACAAGGTCTGGTCAGTGGGGAGGTGAGAGAGTGATGATGAGACAACAGTAGGGCTTTATTTCATCAGTGCAGATTCAGACCTGGAAGGGAGAGGTCACGTCGTGTCTCCAGTAGGAGGAAAGTTGAGACTTATTTACTCAGGTTAACATGCTTTTCATGTGTTGTGTCCCAAATTGTAAAGGGAATTACCGGAAAAGACCTAGAATTGGTGTTTTTTCTTTTCCAAGAACGAAGAAACAGTGATGCCAGACCGTTGTAGTACCTTGCCACCCTTCCCTGTACACACACACACACGCGCACACACATACACATACACACACACACACACACACATACACACACACACACACACACACACACACACAGTAGGGTTGTGCGGTATCAAGAAAATACCGGTATTGCCGATACCGGTTTGCGGGAGTAATACCGGTACATCCTCACACCAGTATCAATTACGATACCGGTATACCGATATCGTACAGGAATACCGGTATTACCGGTATCAGTATTTGTTTTTTTCGTGTGTTTTTTTACTTGTCCATTCTCAGACAATTATTAACCTCTACAGAATCGCCCCCCCCCCTTAAATAAAGTTTCCTATAGCGTCGGCCATTTCTTTTTTTTACAATTATTAACCCCTACCGTACAGCATAGGTAAAGGTAAGGAGGGAGTAAAGATGGGAGCATACGCTTAGCTGCGCGTGGCATGCGGTGCTCATCTCCGTGGCATTAGCCCTTAGAGCCTGTGGTGGGTGAGAACCCGTTACCCCGGGACACAGGGCTAGTGTGACTCCCGGGTTACCACAGACCACAGTACAGCATAGACCCCCCTAAAATAAAGTTTCCTGTGGCGTCGGCCATTGACAGATTTTAGGGGGGACCGAGTAAACTATGGCCTAGGCCCCGCACCCCAGAGGAAAAAATATGTTTTCAATGAAAATCTGAATGCTGGACATTTCTTATTTGCTCGAACACTGTTACATTACATGTACCATAATATGCCACAAATTAGTACCAATATAATGTAAAATATGGGTGGAAAAAGTTTCAATTAAACTAATATGAAATCTGACCCACATTTGGTAAAATTCTAGAGTCCTTTCCCGCCCTTATTAGTGGTTTTATTTTTATCCAGACCTTCATAAATCCCTTCAGATACCTCTAAAACGTAATAATAAAGTGTAGGAGAGATTAAAAAATTTAAAATAAATTACTAACCTAACCTAACCTAACCTAGCCTTGTAAAATTGTAGTCCTTTCCCACCCTTATATCTCGTTAGGAGGTTATTGGTTAGGTTGTAGTGAGGTTAGGTTAGAAATTTTATTTTGGGGGCCAGGGCGGGGGTAATATAGGGGGGAGGGGGCGTTGAAGGGGGCATCTCTCCCCCACTTTATAATTACGTTTTAGAGGTATCTGAAGGGATCTGTGAAGGTCTGGAGAAAAAAAAAACTAATAAGGGCTGGAAAGGACTACCCCACACCCCAATTTTACCCCACATTTCATTCAGGGCCCCGCACTCCCACCGGCCTATATAGGGCCTCGCACACCATAAATCCGCCCCTGGCGTCGGCCATCTTTTTTTTTTTTTTACAATTCGTAACCCCTACCGTACAGCATAGACCCCCCTAACATAAAGTTTTATGTGGCGTAGGCCATTTTTTTTTTTTTTTTACAATTCTTAACCCCTACCGTACAGCATAGACCCCCCTAAAATAAAATGTTATTTGGCGTAGGCCATTTCTTTTTTTGCATCAGTAATCTAATATACTATAGGAGTAGCCGTGTGTGTGTGTGTGTGTGTGTGTGTGTGTGTGTGTGTGTGTGTGTGTGTGTGTGTGTGTGTGCACTGTGCATGTGTATTCATCTAGTTGTATTCATCTAGTTGTATTTTACAGGGCCAGAGCAACGCTCGTATGGCCCCGTCACCATATCAACATTTATTTTATCATTCATCCTAAGTGTTTAGTGTTGGTCGAAGCCAGCACCCCGGGAGGCGGGTCACAAACCCCGGCTAACACCCGGTACCCATTCACTGCTGGGTGGACAGGGCTCGGGTTTTAAGAAGACCGCCCGACTGTCTTCGCTCCGCCCGGGATCGAACCCGGGACTTCTTGGTTGTGAGCCGAGCGTGCTAACCCTTACACTACGGAGTTCCCCCTGTGTGTGTGTGTGTGTGTGTGTGTGTGTGTGTGTGTGTGTGTGTGTGTGTGTGTGTGTGTGTGTGTGTGTGTGTACTGTGTGTGCATCTAGGTAGTATGATGGTAGTATCAGTATCTTTATTATTATCATTATGATCATTATCAATATTATTATTATTATTATTATTATTATTATTATTATTATTATCATGTTGATTATTATTATCATTATTGTTTCAATATTATTGTTAGTATCACTATTATTGTTTTGATTATTTTATCTGAGTTATTATTATTATTATCATAACTTATTATTATCTTTAATACCAGTGATATTATTATTACTATTATTATTATTATTATTGTTGTTTTTATTATTATAATCATTTAATTATTTATTTATAATTATTATTATTGTTATTATTTCAAAGGCGTAGAGCCGTAGACGGAAGACACGTGAAACGCGATTTCCTTCAAAATAGATGGTAAAGATACGAGGGGTCAGTCTTAGCTGAGGTGTGAACACACACACACACACACACACACACACACACACACACACACACACATACACATCACACACACACACACACACACACACACACACACACATATACACACACACGGGTACTCCGTGGTGTAAGGGAAGCACGCTCGGTTCACAACCCAGGTTCGATCCCCGGGCGGAGCGGAAACAGATGGGTTGTTTCCTTAAAACCCGAGCCCCTGTCCACCTAGCAGTGAATGGGTACCGGGTGTTAGCCGGGGTTTGTGACCTGCTCTCCGGGGTGGTGGCTTCGGCCAACACAAAGCATTAAGGATGAATGATAAAAATGTTGATATGGAGACGGGGTCCATACGAGCGTTGCTCTGGCCCTGTAAAAATACAACTAGATGAAGATGAATACACACATTCAGTCACACACACA
Organism: Chionoecetes opilio; assembly: GCA_016584305.1. Classification (NCBI taxonomy): domain Eukaryota; kingdom Metazoa; phylum Arthropoda; class Malacostraca; order Decapoda; family Majidae; genus Chionoecetes; species Chionoecetes opilio. The sequence continues at coordinate 45,130 of JACEEZ010013345.1, forward strand.
CATATCTTTGAAATAATTATATTAATAATAAAATAATAATAATAATTTGGATCATAATAATAATAACAATACTGAAAATGATGATGCCATTATTAACCATAATAATAGTAGACTAAGACTAATAATAATAATAATAATAATAATAATAATAACAATAATGAAAATTTTATCTAGGCTAGATTTGTATAGTGACGCCTGTGTGATATGTAAACATCCGTTTTCTGTTATGGTCTTGCGGGGGGACTCTTCCCTCAGGGGTAGAGGGAGGGAGGGAGGTTGTCAGAGCGGCATTGTCAGCTGAGCTTTAATCGGCCAATGATAACACGCGCCTCAGATTCTGAGGCTCTGAGCCAATGAGCGTTACGCTACCTATACGTGTCTCGGCAGTCCGGTCAGTTGCGAGAAAAAAACACAATACCGAAATTCAATACCGACCAAATAATATACCGATACCGGTATACCGATGTAATACCAATACCGATACCGGTATACCGAAAACAAAAAATACCGGTAATACCGGTAATACCGGTGCTAAACTACCGGTATTTCGGTATACCGAAAACCGGTGCACATCCCTAACACACAGACACAGACACACACACACACACACAGGTGACTCTCGTATAGGTATTTATTTTATATCTACGAGCCATAGTTACAGGTTAATAAAGCCATACCTTGCCTCATGCTTTTATATTATAGATACCTGGGTGCGTACACACACACACACACACACACACACACTCACGATCCCCGGGCGGAGCGGAAACATATGGGATGTTTCCTTAAAACCCGAGCCCCTGTCCACCCAGCAGTGAATGGGTACCGGGTGTTAGCCGGGGTTTGTGACCTGCTCTCCGGGGTGCTGGCTTCGGCCAAAACTAAGCACTAAGGATGAATGATAAAAATGTTGATATGGAGACGGGGCCATACGAGCGTTGCTCTGGCCCCGTAAAATACAACTAGTTGAATACAACTAGATGAATACAACACACACACACACACACACACACACACACCACACACACACACTGTAGAATTTAGGCTTCGTGTACCTTCATAAATTAGGTAATGAGGAGGTTAAATGACCAGTTGTAGTAGTAGTAGTTGTTGTTGTTGTTGTTGTAGTAATAGGTGTAGCAGTTGAAGCAGTTATAGTAGTAGTAGCAGTTATAGTATTAGTGGTAGTAGTAGTAGTAGTGGTAGTAATAGTAGTAGTAGTAGTAGTAGTAGTAGTAGTAGTAGTTAGTAATTGTTGTTGTTGTTGTTGTTTAGCAGTATTTTAAAGAAGAAGGCTGACTGACTGTCTGGATAGATGACTGACTGATTACCGACTGACTTACTGACTGAATAGATGCTGACTGTCTGGTTGGCTAGCTGACATAACGACTGGCTGACTGAATAGATGGCTGAATGTTTGGTTGGCTGACTGACTTACCGACTGACTTACCGACTTACTGACTGTGTTAAGGCATTTTTAAAGGGTAGAAACGTATGTATGTATGTATGTGGAGTGTGGCACGTTGTGTTGCCGGCTTCGCCTAGTTACTGCAGACTCAGCAAAGATGGAGAGGCCGTCAGGGTCAAGAGAGAGATGTCATGGGTCAAGAGAGAGATGTCATGTAGCTTATTAAGCATCTCTTATATATAAATGGTAACATAATATATATTTATATAGAGTAGTTATATTATCAGTATATTCTATGGTAGAAACATTACTTGCTACTTGCTATTTAATTAGTAAGGGAGCAGATATAATATGTCTCATAGAAATCGAGTACTTGACACCTGCACGACAGAGGCAGCGGCGGTGAGCCGCCGGCCTCGACGATAGACGGGCAGAGGGTTTTGAGCTAGAGCATAGAACGGAGATTGCACATACGAGGGATTCCTCATATACATATTTCGTCAAGTGTATAGTTTTAAACTTAATTATACGAACTACCTCAACCCTAAGCGTCTCTCTACATCCTCACGACACCACTAATATTCCTCACGAAACAGATTGATTGGAACGTGTGTTACTGGACATTACTCACCTACATTCACGGTAAGTACCTATGTGAGTAGTATTACTCGCGTAAAGGAATATCCAGAACAACTGGATAAATGGCTGACTGTCTGGTTGACTAGCTGACTTACTGACTGACTGACCGACTGACTGACTAACTGGCTGGCTGGCTTACACGCTCCCTCTTATAAAACCTACCTTGCGAGAAACCTTACAAAAGCTGTACGGTCAGCCATGAGACGAATCATTTGTCCACACGAAAGGGGGAAAAATAAATAGAAAGAGATTGAATTGGTAGGTAAAAAAAGCACCACCAGTCTGTTCGTTAAGAAGGAACCACCATTTTTCTAGTGACAGAAAACTACCTCGTGTAGGTCTCACGGCCTCTTGTAGCTTCCTTATTTTCTTATGTTCATAGGTTATTTGTCAAAAACAAATAATAAAAAATACGGTTACTTAAAACGTGAAACACACAGCATTTTACAGGGGAGAGAGTTAAATCCACCCTGCGAATCCTGAACTGAGCTATTACCCTCACCGAACAGGCCTTGTCTCTCGTAGGCCTCGGTCAGTGATGGTGGTGACTAGGTGTGCGTGGGATATGATGAGAAGTGGTGATAGAGATGGTGGAAGGTGATGGCAGCGATGGTGGTCAGTGGCGGTTCTAGCACTAAAAAACTGGGGGGGCCAACTTGGGGCCAAGGTAAATAAATGTGGGGGGGCAAAACAAAAGTTTGGAGGGTCCTGTAACTAGTGGGGGGGGGGGGGGGAGGCGTTGTGGGCACCACATAAAATTTTGAAAGTAGAGCACTTTCCAGGGTCAATCTGAGGCCTATGGAGGGATATGTTAGACTATCAAAGTGATATTCAGTTAGAAAAAACGTATTTTCAAAAGAACATTGAGGAAAAATTAAACTTGTTCATCTGAGATTTCAGTCTCAGTTCCATTTTCTCTGCTGGTGAGTATAATAATCCAAGCTGGAAATGTGAAAATTCGTGCTCTCAGGTACGTTTTATTGAGAAGAAAAGACTAATAATAATACCAAACATACTGAACAATTAAAATGCAAAAAATATGGCAGTTGTTTATAATCCCATCAACATAAATGTGTTATGTCGTACCTTAGTCTACCTATAACCTCATACGTTGAAAATTCTGTATACACAAACAGCTATGATATTCAGACATGGGCATGCAAATGCTACATTAGACACAATGGTGATGATACCTTCATTCGGCAGCAATATATTTAGTGCATCTTAATCCTACGATTATCATGCCGACTGTCAAATTCATCAACAAAGCAATCTAAATCAATTCCCTCAGCGAGTGCACTTTCAATCGACAATAGTGCAATGTTACTCAGTCTGTCACTTGTCATAGAATTTCTGAGAAATGTTTTCATTAATTTCATTTTTGAAAAGCTCCTCTCACATGAAGCGCTTCTTTTTTTTCTTTTTTTTCGGGCCTCCAGCAGGGGAGGACCACGGGCTAGCTTGAGCCCGTCAGAGAGATGCTTTGAAAAAAGAGAAAAGAGAGGAGAGTGTTCGTGCTGCTGGCGTGCGGAAATAAAGCGCTGGTAACAGGAAGAGTTACGGCTATCAACAATAACTTGTATAAACAATCAAATGCAGCCTTATACGGACATATGAATGACAGGAATTGTGCAATTGATGTAGGTTGTTCAGGTTCTTTCATGAGGAATTTTTTCACTATAGGTATCTCATGTTTTAAATCACTTTGATTGACTGAGTAGGACACTGCAAATGCCTTCAAATTTTGTTCAGACAAGAATGTCTGTCCTCCAGGACAGAGAGCTGAAATACCACAGAAAATTGCAGATGAGTCTTTGGTAAAACGACGGTCTAACGCGCTAATCAAACAGTCTAATACTTCATACAAGATGCTGCTGTGCTGCACGTGACTTGAGTCATATCTTTGACCGGTTGTTTCCAGCACGATGAATTCATCAAGTTGTCGAGGTTTTCTTCTCCGACTTCTATTCATTAATGGTGAAATGCAGCATTTCTTACAGAGTTCAGTAACCTTCTCAGAGTACTGCTCGATCAAGTTGGAGTTTCGCATATCAGCTAGATCTTCGCTGAGTGATGAAATGAGCTTGACTGCTTTTCCTAAGTCAGCTTGTTTGTCCTGTAGCTGTTGTGATACTATATGAATTTTTCCTAGAATTTCCGAGAAAAAATGCAGTAAATAAACAAACTCTGCGTCTACCTGCGCAAGTATACCTCGAGCGGATACAATCATACAGCTCGAGATCCAGTGTCATCTGCAGAAGTCTCCTTCAGGAGTCTTACTATACATTCCAGCCGCAGCAAAGCGTTTTCACACGAGATGGCCCTACACCACCACCGTGTGTCACTGAGATCTTGCAGTTCTTGTGCTTGTTCTATAGGAAACATTTCATGCTGTATAGAAAGGAACTTTTCGTGAACTACAGAGTTACTAGCGAAAATATAGAGTTCTTCAAGCAGACTAAAGAATTCAGCTGCTTGAGGCACATACTTTGCAGCATTGATCAAAACCAAATTGAGTCTATGTCCGTAGCAGTGTACATAATAGGCAAAAGGAGCTTTATCACGAATGCGTTTCTGAACACCACTGATTCCTCCACTCATGACTGATGCTCCATCAAATCCTAAGCCTACAAGTGAAGACTTGTAATCCAAACTCAATTTTTCCAAACTCTTCAAGATTATGTCCGTGATAGATGCAACATCCAACAAAACCATGCGAGTGAATGAAATAAAGCATTCCTGAATAGTATGTGACTTTTCATCATAAAATCTGATAACTAGTGCCAACTGCTCTGTTTTTCTAACATCTTTGGCTTCATCAGCTTGAACAGAATAATAATGACATGATTTCACACTTTCTGCAACTTCGCATGGCTAGTGTACTTTTCATTCTTTGGACCACTTTTGACACGTTCAGCTATGATAGGATCATGTTTGGCGGTGAATCTAAGGAACTTACGGACATTTCCTGGATTCAGTTGATCATCACTTTCCCTGTGCCCTTTCTGGGCAATGTCCTGCGTTACTGTCAACAAAATTATTTCACCAACACTCTTTATGTAATGACGATTTTCACGAACTTTCTTCTGGTATGTCTCACTTATACTCTGAGCAATAGATGTCTCCTCAGCTTTATTACGTTGGTAGTCAGACCATGCAATACAGGAGGACTTATGGCACTGAGAGTACAGGTGCTTTCTTATGGGACCTTCTTTTCCATGTGCTTTTTTCCATCGTCGAAAGCCACTCCTCACGAATGCGTGCTCTGCATGGCCATAAGATGGTTGTGCAAAGTGCCTGCATGCAAAACAGAACATCGCATCACGTTCTTGAGAATATTTATATTTGTCAAACCAAGCACCCACGAATGACCGAGCATGGGACTTCCCTTCACTATGCTTAGGATACTCTCTGAGACGTGGTTGAACAGGAGTATCAGCAGCCGATTTAGAGATGTCAGTTGGTGCAGCATTCTCCTTCTTTTGATAATAATAATTATTATTATTGTTATTTTTATTATTGTAAGCAGTATTACCAACTCCTGTTATCGCGCTAGTGGTAGTGAGTTGTGCTCGGCGGCGGCCGTGCGACCGATCCCCGTGGCCCCGTAGCCCTTTGCCACGGGGCCACGATCGCGGCTTGAAAGTGGGCCCGTGGGGGGGCCAAGCAGGGGCCAGCCTAAATTCTGGGGGGGGCCATGGCCCCCCCATGCCCCCCCGTAGAACTGCCACTGATGGTGGTGGTGATGAAGTGTAATGGATTTGTAGGTGATGAGAGGTACTTGGCTGTTGGGGTGAAGGGTAGCTGTGGGTGGTTTCTTGGCTAGTTTTCTGGTATGATGACTAGAGGGTTAGCCAGAGTGGATGAAAGTGCTAGCCTGGATGACTTGATACAAAGTTCCTAGCAGGTGTGTAGATGGAATGCTAACTGGCTGACTTTAAGATTAGCTCGATAGACTGACTGACTGACTATTGATGACTGCTGCTGACCACATAACCGACTCATTTTTCAGGGAGAGAGAATTGTGTGTGTGTGTGTGTCAGTGTGTGTGTGTGTGTGTGTGTGTGTGTGTGTGTGTGTGTGTGTGTGTTGTGTGTGTGCACACATGTTTGTATTGCGGGAGCTCTGACGACAACACATCCCTGAGTACTCGGCTTTGTGGGTCACAGTTAAGGACATTGGTGTACTGGCGAAGCACGGCCATGGCGGGCAAACATGGCTCCATTCATGCCCACAACATACACAAACACACACGCACACACGAACACACACACACACACACACACACCACAAAGCTCCAACGACCATCATAACCATACCCACCTCCTTCTCCATATCAGACATGACCCTTCACCACTTCCTCACCTCCCTCTAATGATGGAAAAAGTCTAATACAAACTATAATATATAATACTTATACCAAACATTCCCTCGCCAAATGACGACAAAAAAACACTGGTATTTATTCCCTTCAAACTTTTTGTTATCATCTGTAACACTCAACCACTGCCACCATCATCACCACCACTACTATTGATGTAACCACCACCACCACCACTACTACACCACTCCAACTACTACTACCACCACCACCGGAAAACATAAATTGGGCAGACAGTAAAAGGTGCTGTGAGACAAACCGACAGGCAGACAGACAAACGCAATACAGGAACCACTTTCCCTCAACAATCATCTCTTGAATCATCTTCCCTCTGTGGGTTTAATGTCTGACAGTCTGTCTGTCTCTTTCTTTTTTATATGTGTTTGTATATTGAAGTTGCTATATAGTTAGAAAGGTAAGTATACGCAGGAGAATAGATGTATTTTCAGAGGTATTTATACAGTTTCAATTTAGTACGTTTTGTTACGGGATCTATACTCAGTACATTTTCTGTTGCAGTTCTATAGACATAGTAATTTACTCCTTCATTTCTCTTCTGATACTTGCTAATTTAGCTCTAATCTCTCATTGCTAATAGTACATTCATCAAAACATTTAAAACAGATTAAACCATCATCACAAAGTAGTCAATTTAGCTCACAAGACCCCCATTCCAACACTCCTTCCCCCCTCCAACACCCTTCTCTCCACACACACACACACACACACACCACCGGATGACAACAAAGATTCACGTCACAGCCACAAACAAGCATTCGCATCGCATAGATAAACACTTCCACATCGAAAACAGGGAGTTTGGGCTCTGTGGATCTTGGGTCCAATTTGACTAATGGCAGAAGGTCATTGTTGTTGTTGGGGCGGCCGACCAATGAGGTGCAACCTTGGAGGAAGGATGAATGGAGGCGCCCTCAGCCGCGCGGCCTGTGTTGTCTGGTGAAGCCACTTTTCTCCCCCGTCCGCCACACTGCTGTGGGCAATGTCACGCACTGGCTACTGAGATACCCACTCTTTCTTTTCACTGTTTACACTGTTTGCACTTAATGATATCACGGTGTGTGAAATTATACTGTAAAGATGTTCCTAGCACTTAGATCAATCAGTAGGGGAAAGGAAAAAGGAAGGAGGGAAGTGTGCATTTTGGTTCTCAGCATCCCGCAATTATTAATGTAAACCCTACGAATACAATCGCTAACACTTATATACTATTACTAAAGCTACCGCCACTATTATTTCTTTTCTAACAAGGTCACTGTTTTTGTCTATCAAATACATGCACGTTTGTTTGAAACAGTTTTATAAAACAACAAATGAATAACTTACTGGTGAAATATAATGGATGGGTCAGATGTTTTGTTCGCTCTTTCATTGCACCCAAATGCAACACAGCTATTCACCATAGCAGAACACACAAGGAACGACACTCCTGGCGTGGAAGTGAACGTATAGTACTGTTGGCGTAGGGAAGCGCTGCTCGTCTATTTCTCTCCACATAAAAACTCAACCCTTAAAAGTGCACTTCATCACTGTCCCTCTATTCTAGGTGACGTCAGCATGTTCCTCCCATTAATTACTATATATTATTAAAGTGTTCACGTGGACAAAAATCGGGAAGGAGGGAAGTAAGGGAGAGAAGGAGGGAAGGAGAGAAGGAGGGAAGGAAGGGAGGGAAGGAGGGAGGGAGGGAAGGAGGGAAGTAAGGGAGGGAGGGAGGGAGAGAAGGAGGGAAGGAGAGAAGGAGGGAAGGAAGGATGGGAGGGAAGGAGGGATATGGGAGGGAAGGAGGGAAGGAAGGGAGAGAGGGAAGGAGAGAAGGAGGGAAGGAGAGAAGGAGGGAAGGAAGGCAGCATATGGGCTGCCTTTGCCCACAGCAAGATGGCTGACTGACAGTTCACCGACTTCAACCCGCGCGGCTGAGGGCGCCTCCACCCATACTACCTCCATGGGTGCAACCGCTTCCACTACCACAGCAACAAAGATAATGGCCGCTGACACACAGATGAGGGCTACGGAAGGGTGAGGCACAGTCGAGTATACAAATAAAAATATAAAGAGAGGTTACGTTCGTGTCGAGGAGAGGTATTATGTGGAGGATAAAGAACAGATATAAAGAAAGGCAGGAAGGATATCATGCTTCGCGGGCGGAAAAGAATACGAATTGAAAAGAAAAGATCAACTCGCAGACCCTCTTGGCTACTCTCCCTACTGAAGAAGAGTGATTTGGGAGAAAACTAGTTCTTATGGAAGGAAAACAAAAACTAGTATACACACTCTCGTTTATTATGCTACACAATCGCCAAAGAATAGAAAAAATGTTACAGCACCTAACATAACCTCTTTTATACGACTGAGAAATGGATAAGAAAAGAAGAAAACAGAGAAGAGCGCCAGTTGGGACTTTTAACTTGTGCGAATGTCATTTAACTTGCAAAGGGAAACTCTTACGTCTCGGGGCACAAGTCCGAACAGCAAGGGAGTTAAAACTTAGGAAAGGGATAGCATACATTATGAGGCTATGGCAGCACGTTTCCTTAGAACGGTGCTGAGGCAGGGGCAAGGGGTGAGATGGATCAGCACAAAGCAGCACTTCCTTTTAAGCACGGCCGTAGCCCTGATGGTGACACTGGTCGTGGTGGTGGTATAATGTTAGAGATTCCAACATTATTAAAATAGTTCTAAAGAGAAGTGCAGGAAGTCATTATACGAGGAGGGGGAGGAGGATGTGGGGGGAGACAGCATAGTTATGGAGAAGCTTCTTGTATTTCATGGAGGGGATGTGATGGGAGGGTGTAAGTGGGAGGGAGAGAAAGGAGGGAATCAGGGTGAGAGGGATGATAAGGGGGAGGTATGGGGGAAGGGAAGGAAGAGGCCCCTGAGAGCCCACAGCGGCAGCACACAACAACTACTTTATAGATGTTTGTGTAGGGAAAGTCGAGAGAGTTGCTTCACGTGCCTATGAGAAAAGGAAGGAGGGGAGGAGGGACGAAGGGAAGGAGGAAGTAGAGTGGGAGTTAGGGAAGAATGAAATAAGAAGGAGGGAAGTTAAGAAGGGAGAGGGGGTAGGAAGGACAAGGTTTCGGGTACCCGCCTGGTTTACGTTGCCCCAAACTGAAGGCCACTCCCCACCCTTTCTCCCGGCACGTGGTCGAAAGACGTGAGGGAGAAGGAATGACGCCGGAAGCCTTGACAATGACCCTAAGAGCCCGCCCGCTATGGCTACTGAAAGAGGCCGAGGGAGAGGAAGGGAGGGGGGGCGGGGGGGAGAATATATGGTCAAAAGAGAGAGAGTTACGGTCGCATCACCTCGTCTCCGGAACTACGAGCGTGGAAAATAAGTCGAGGGTTCCGGAAGTAAACATACTATAAGAGGACTTTGAGAGTGAGGGGGGCGAGTAATGTGTGTGTGTGTGTGTGTGTGTGTGTGTGTGTGTGTGTGTGTGTGTGTGTGTGGGTGTGGTGTGTGGTGAGAGAGAGAGGAGAGGAGGAGAGAGAGAGAGAGAGAGAGAGGAGAGAGAGAGAGAGGAGAGGAGAGAGAGAGGAGAGAGAGGAGAGAGAGAGAGAGAGAGAGAGAGAGAGAGAGAGAGAGAGAGAGAGAGAGAGAGAGAGAGAGGAGAGAGAGAGAGAGAGAGAGAGAGAGAGAGAGAGAGAGAGAGAGGCAAAAAAAATATACCATTATCACAAAAGACCTCACAATTACTTACGCTAATATAGGCGAAGCTAAACGATGGCAATTAAAGAGAGAAGAAAAAAATCTCAATCAACTATATAGATGCCTCTCCACAACACACACACCATGTAAAGATACAGTAATGAACCACATCATTACGACCCTCACCAACCACTGTACTTCTAGGCAGGTGATGTGAGAGAAAGGTTAGCGAATGTTGCATCATGAAAACGTAAGATCATGCATAGAACATTTTCCATACAAACACTATAACTATATGAAAAAAATGTATACACGTATACACAATTGAGATTGAAAGGAAAATATAGAGAGACAATTTTTGCAGTGATGAACAATTAATATAAACTTGCCGTTTAACGACTCAACGTTAACTTGTAGCCCCCCTATACCTACCGCTATCACCACCACCATCACCACCATCACCACCATCACCACAACCACCACCACCTCTTTATTCGCTTACTATCTTCTTTATAGGACTGGCAACTAAGCGGGCTCTTTGTTACCTCTTTTTTGTGTGCCCTTGGCCAGTCTTTTGTGATTTAAAAAAAAAAAAAAACCACCGAAACCTATTTCAACCTTTCAAAACCAAGCTAATTGAAAATACTTAAAACATTCTCGGAAAGGCTCAATGTATTCTCATTACCGTGTTTTTTCCATAGTTAATACCTGATCTTCTCCCGTATTCATCACTGTTCCTACCGCACCGGTACTTACCCATCCTGAATGTTTGGTCTACTATAAGCATATTCATTGTAGCATATATAGCATATTATATTACAGTATTATAGCATATCATATCATCATCAAGGCGGCGGCGGAGGTGGCGGTGGTGTAGGTGGTGATAGTGGTGATAGTGGTGGTGGTGGTGGTGGTGGTGGTGATAGTGGTGGTGGTGCCGCTATCTTAACACCATCAGTAATACACCATCGTGGCAAAAAAAACAAAAAAAACAGCTGGTCATCGTCACTCCGTACGTCACATGACACAGGAAGCAATACTTTCTTAACTGCCTCGTAAAACTTAGTCACACGAGGATGACCCTGCGCTTTCAATAGTGCTCTCTCTTTGTCTCTCTCTCTCTCTCTGTCTGTCTCTCTCCCTCTCTCTCTCTGTCTCTCTCTCTGTCTGTCTCTCTCTCTCTATCCGTCTCTCTCTCTCTCTCTCTTTTTTCTATTTTTTTCTATTTTTATTTAAACAACTTACATCATGGTTGACATGGGACTACAATTGGTAAGGAGGTTGATGAAGGCATTAAGTGGCAGAAGCTAAAGATGTCCCCTGTCCCGGGGACATCTATCCGAAAGCTATGCCTTGTAAGATAATAACTAAGTAGTATGTAAGTACACAGTGTTACAGGCTGAGGATCACTTTCCGTCACAGGCACTTGTCAGGCGCACTATTGACACGTACACTGTATGTCTCTGTATCTCTCTCTCTCTCTCTCTCTCTCTCTCTCTCTCTCTCTCTCTTTTCTCTCTCTCTCTCTCTCTCTCTCTCTCTCTCTCTCCTCTCTCCTCACTCTCTCTCTCTCTCCTCTTCTCTTCTCTCTCTCTCTCTCTCTCTCTCTCTCTCTCTCTCTCTCTCTCTCTCTCTCTCTCTCTCTCTCTCTCTCTCTCTCTCTCTCTCTTTTCTCTCTCTCTCTCTCTCTCTACCCGTCAGGGTGGCACGGTTAGTAGAGGTGTGGGCTCGCGTGCAGTGTCCCTGCATTCGATCCCACCAGGTTCCCACCAGGTTCATCCTGGCGTGGTGGCACTTTGTATAGTCAATAACTACGTCGTTGGTACTTGCAAAGTGTCTAGATAGGATCAAAGTATCTTATCTCTCTCTCTCTCTCTCTCTCTCTCTTCTCTCTCTCTCTCTCTCTCCGCTCTAGATAAGCTAGCTAGCAGGTTTACAGGCCTTGTGTCTCTCTGTGACTCACGCGTGAGAGACCAAGTAGGCCGGGGAGAGAGATGAAGAGGTGGATGAAGAAGAGAGCGAAGTTAGCCAGTGAGAGCACGAGAGTTTAGAGAAGAGAGAGCCTAGATGATAGAGACGACAGAGAGAGAGAGAGAGAAGATGAGAGAGAGAGAGAGAGAGAGAGGAGAGAGAGAGAGAGAGAGAGAGAGAGAGAGGAGAGAGAGAGAGAGAGAGAGAGGAGAGAGAGAGAGAGGAGGAGAGAGAGAGAGAGAGAGAGAGAGAGAGAGAGAGAGAGAGAGAGAGAGAGAGGAGTAAACGACAGAAATATATAACTAATGTGGAAAAATAAATGAAAAAATCAACACCATAATAGTAAAGAGATTGAGATTGAACTTTTGTAAGATTGATTGTACGAGTGAACCGCAGGGAAAAATATATACTTATGCATGGAGAGAATGCAAAATAGAAACTAAGGTTAGTTAAGTTCTTAAGATAATTGGAGTGGTTACAGAGGCACCTGATTTAGCAACACGCCAGAGTACAACAAGAGAAAGCTCAAAGAATATATGAAAGCAAGTACGTTGAATATCAAAGTTGAGTGGAATGAAATTTTTAATTTTTAAATTTTTTAATTTTACATCACAAAGGACTGGCCAAGGGCACAAAAAAAATGGGTAACACAAAGCCCGCTTAGTTGCCAGTCCCTATAAAGAAGACAGTATGAGAATAATATAAAAAAGAGGGGTGAGCCAATTTAGTTCGGGAGGTGTCTTGTTACTCTTCTTTTGAAAAGATTTAAGTCATAGGAAAGTGGAAAAATAGAAACAGGAAGAGAGTTCCAGAGTTTACTAGTGAAAGGGATGAAAGAGTAAAGATATTGATTAACTCTTGCATTAGGAAGATGGACATAATAGGGATGAGAATGAGTAGAAAGTCTTGTGCAGCGAGGACGCGGGAGTGGGCGAGGCATGCAGTTAGCAAGTTCAGAAGAGCAGTGAGCATGAAAATAACGGTAGAAGAGAGCAAGAGAAGCAACATTGCGTCGGTGATTTAAAGATTGAAGACAGTCAGTCAGAGGAGAGGAGTTGATGAGACGAAAAGCTTTTGACTCAACCCTGTTTAGGAGAGCTGTATGAGTGGATCCTCCCCAAACATGTGAGACATACTCCATACATGGGCGGATAAGGCCCCTGTAGAGAGCAAACAATTGGGATGGAGAAAAAAAGGACGCAGACGCCACAGGACACCTAACTTCTTAGAAGCTGTTTTAGCAAGAGATGAGATGTGAGATTTCCAGTTCAGATTTTTAATAAAGGATAGTCCTAGAATGTTCATTGTAGAAGAAGGAGACAGTTGAGTGTCATTGAAGAAGAGGGGATAGTTATCTGGTAGGTTTTGTCGAGTAGATATGTGAAGAAATTGGGTTTTTGAGGCATTGAACAAAACAAGGTTTGCTTTGCCCCAATCAGAAATTATAGAAAGATCAGAAGTTAGGCGCTCGGTGGCATCTCTCCGTGATCTCCGAATAAGATTGTATTATAAAACAGGTAAAAAATTCTTATAAGTGATGCCCGGGAAGGTCAGTCCCGATGTGGCATGAATGGGTGAGAAAGTCTGTTGTGACGCTATTCCAGGTTTCACTAATTCCGTAGTTTTTTATGCCCTATATTATTATTGTTACCTCCGCTAAGGAGATTATGTAGGTATTTTTGTTGGTCTGTCTATATGTCTGTCTGTCCGTCTGCTTTAAAAAAATATATTTAAAAAATATTTTTCTACATTGAAGCCTATAGCTCTATTGATCTCAAGAAGGCGTTTGACTCAGTGCATCGTGAGTCACTCTGGGATCTTCTGCGACTTCGCGGGATTCCTGCAAGGACTATTGGTTTGATGAATGGTCTGTACTCTGGGACTGAGAGTGCTGTGAAGTGTGGGGGAGGTGTATCCAGCTTCTTTCCTGTTAATACAGGAGTGAGGCAAAGGTGCGTCCTTGCCCCATCACTTTTCAACACTTGTATGGCCTGGGTATTGGGCAAGGTTGTAGATCAAAGTGATTGTGGAGGATCCCTCGGCAACACCAAGATCGTTGATCTTGTTTTTGCCGATGATGCAGTAATCTTTGCTGAGTTGCTGGAGGTCCTGGTGATGGTTCTCGAGGCGCTGCACGAGGAGACAAATCCTTTGGGACTTGAGGTCTCCTGATTTAAGACCAAGGTCCAGGTGTTTGGAAGCTTACTAGATGAAACAGTGCAGTCTATTCATACGTGCGGCGAGGACATTGAGATCTTGGAAAGTTTATATACCTTGGTAGTGCAGTCCACAATGACGGATGGGTCACGTCAAAAAGTCTTACGGTGGATTGGCATAGCCCACGGTGTTATGGACTCGCTCAGCAGGAGTATTTGGCGTTGTCGGTACCTGTGCAGGAGGACAATGATCCGGATCTTCAAGTCGCTTGTGATCCCTGTCTTACTCTATAGTTGTGAGACATGGACACTAAATAGCGACTTGAAGAGGCGAATCGATGCCTTTAGTAATAAGTGTCTCCGTAGAATCAAGGGGTATCTCTGGGATGATTACGTGTCAAATCAGCGATTGCACCGTGGGACTGAATCGAGGCCCTATTACCTGCATAGTCCGTCAGCGCCAACTTTGGCTTTATGGGCATGTGACACGCTACCCTGAAACCGATCCTTTCCCATCGGGTTGTATCTGTAAGAGACAATCTGGCGTGGAGGAGGCCAAGGGGGCGCCCACAAGGCTCGTGGCTGGGGTAAGTTGATGTTTCTTGTCGAGAACTGCTTGGTATGGGAAAGGAACCTTCATGGGGACTCGCGCGTGGTGACCCCCGGGAGTGGCGTCGTAGGGTGGGCGAGGCGACGCGCCCCCCGGCGTATACCCCCAATGATTGATTGATTGAAGCCTATAGAGCCTGTAGGCTATACTGTTTTTCCTTGAGGGTTCAGGTGGTTGGGTCTGCACATTCTAATCCTGAATCCTGCACATTTTGGAGGGTCATGATGGTTGGCCCTCGCCCGTTAGTAGCGCAGGCTAGATTTTTATAGTGACACCTGTGATCTATAGGTGAAGGTCCATTTTTGTCTGTGATGGTCAACCCTCAGTTCAGGATCATGCTGCCACCTGGTGTTCCCGCCACCGCACTTGAAGTCGTAGTCGAAAGAACAGGAATGTAGATGCGGGTTTCTTCGGCCACTCAACGATGGATTTACAGTTGTTCTTTGGTGGGACTTGAACTCGGGACCTTGTGCTCACCTCCCAGGCTCTTGTCGACCACGTTGAAGATGGCCGAAACAGCTACCCCTGGCAGGATTTGAACTCGGGACATCGAGCTCACTACTCGCTCATCGCCTCCCCCAAATATTTTATTGTTCGTTCGTTTTTCTGTTGACAGGATTACGCAACAATTACTGTCGGATTTGCGTGACGATTTTGCTACAGGTGGAGCTTGGCCTAAATTGTCAGTGTTTGATTTTTGGAGTCGATAGGGACGCGGATGTGGATTCAGGAAATGTTATTAGAGATATCCTGAGGGACTTGGTGTCTGCAGCCATGAGGGTGGAGCCCAACACAATCGTCCTCGCGGGACCTTTGGCCAGGTTTTGGGGGGCTGAGTTGGTATTGGAGAAGCGTAAACTGAATGCAAGGCTTTGTTTAAAAAACAATAATTATTTTCAAACAAATAAAAGGAGTAAATAAACTCAAAATATAAGTGTACTGCAAACACGAATGAAGGGAATTAGGTAAAACATGGAGAGAGGAAGCGGAGATAATTATGAGGGGGAAGTAAGAAAGAAAGGAAGAATAAATAAGTCTAATGGTAGATTAAAAAGTGCCCCGTGAAAATGAGTTCTAACTATTTAATCAGAAACACTTGAATTTGATAGACAATAAAGACATATTGACTGTCTGTGGACATTATTCATCTCTTCATATTAGTGTAAAACCAGGTAAGTACATACTTTCGAGTTTTTGTTCTTCTTGCAATCCGGTATTTTTTCGTCTATTTATCTTATTTTCGTAAGCGGGTCAGTTCTGAATGAAACGACTATATTAACCCAAAAAATGACTTATTTTGTAATGGTGCTACGACCCCTTTTTTTGGTTAATAATCGGCTATAATCTCACTACCTTTGGTTTGCCTACTCCTCCACCTCTCCCTTCTTCTTGCTTCCTCTTTTCTTTCCTCCTCCTCCTCCTCCCTCTGCCTCAACCAACCATTTGCCTCGTCGCTACTCATGAATGATGTGACTGTTTGTGTGTGTCTTTTCGTTTCTTTGTCAATGAACTTGTCTGTTTCTGTTTCTGCTTGCCTCTGTCTTTATACTTCTCTCTCTCTCTCTCTCTCTCTCTCTCTCTCTCTCTCTCTCTCTCTCTCTCTCTCTCTCTCTCTCTCTCTCTCTCTCTCTCTCTCTCTCTCTCTCTCTCTCTCTCTCTCTCTCTCTCTCTCTCTCTCTCTCTCTCTCTCTCTCTCTCTCTCTCTCTCTCTCTCTCTCTCTCTCTCTCTCTCTCTCTCTCTCTCTCTCTCTCTCTCTCTCTCACCAACCACCACCACCTCCATAATAGTCCATCAGGTGAACCCGCATTTTTAGCCAACCGGTACACTCAAGATGGCAAAGACTCATTGGTATCATTGGAAAGCTATGGTATTCAGGAACTCATTTTGTCCTGGTAGCAGTCTGGATTTAGCAGCTTTCATATTTTTATCGCCTATTGAACAGACCACCTATTGGCGAACAAATCCCGCCAAATGCGGTAAAACCTGTAAGGGGTACATTCATGTTAGAACTGCATGTCATGGTTCTACAGAGGTATGCCAAGTGCCATTTGTTTTTTTAGCTTTAATTATGTTCATATAATGCCATTGTAGTAACAAGTTTGGTCAAATCAAAAGATTTTGTACTTTTTGAGCCAAAATCTTATAATGCCGATAATATACGCATTGCTATATCTTTGCAATCAGATAAGTTATTGATATTTATAAGTATTGTTTTCATATTCAATACCTCCATATTCAGACAGAGGGATCGTATGTAGCCATTATTAGTCAGCATATAATTATGACTGTATAGTATAGGTGACCATGGTGACACATATATACCAAAATGAGATTGCAAAAACTGACTGTATTCTAATCAGATCTCACGATAAGCTGAGTTGATATCTTGAATGCTTACAATTTAGGAGGCTTGAATGAATGAACTAAACACCATCTTTTAGTTGAATATTTAATTGTTTCATTGCACTAGACACTTCACTCCAGAAACAGTATTAAAATGTACAAACAGTCTACGTAATGTTCTCAGTAATTCTTGTCATTTGCTTTACTTTTAGAGTTATTCAAAGTCAAGCTCTTCCATTTCAACATCATCGTCCATCACTTGTGGGTCATCGTCTTCATCATCCTGTGGCTGGTTGTCACAGTTTCTCAACTTACATAGTTCGGAGCACTTCATGTTATTAACCATGCACGTACATTATTGGAGGCGACATGACCTTGAACAGTTGCAGGCCAGGAGTTCCAATACAGAATCGGGTGCGGGAGCGCCATCCAGCCAGTCTATTTTCAATTCCTCTTTGCCATCTGTTGTTTCAACTTTCCAACCTCGACCTCTAGGTGATGGTACTTCTGGGTAAGCTTCCAGAGTTCTTCGCCAAACACCAGCCTGGTAGTTGGCCCTACATGCATGTTTATGAAGGGCGTCTGCACATGGTGGAAGCTGGTGCGGTTCAACACAGCCTTTCTTACTGCTGAAAAGATGATACCGCAGTTCATTTACTTTACGAACGTTCGTTTTGGTTGCATACATTTGACATGTAAATGCCTCCAGCTTGTTGAGAAGTGATTCTGAGACATCCCACATAGCTCCAAGATCGCGAATGTGGACTGAAGCTCTGCGTCCTGCTTTAGCAGCTTGAGAGAAGCTATCTTTCCTCGACCTGCAAGGGAGCTCACGCTGTCAAATCCAGTGTATGCATGCATCCCAAGTAAAGCTTTGCATACCGATGGTCCTAGTGTAGTGGACACTTTCTGTACATCCATGTAAGATACCCTGGCCAGAGCTCCACACTTGAGATACAGGTGTGTATCTATGTCATCACAGAATGCAAGTGCCAACAAAAACACATCTGTATCATCAGCTACAAGTACAACTGAATAGAATTCTGCACCTGCTGCATGTGCAGAGTGCAAGATAAGGCGGGTGTCTGCCTCCTCTTGTGTTGAACATAGTTCTGGTACAAGGACACAGCCTTCATCATGCAGAATTTTGTAGCAGTTTTCCCCGCATGTGACGTACAAACTTTTGTTTCCGAGTCGTTCGGTGTACTTTGCTTGTTTCCATTCTTGTATGAGAAAGTGAATGAAACTAGTCTTGTTTGGTGAAGCAGAAAGACATTTTTGCCATTGTACAACCGTTTGTTTTGCAGTGATGTTTTTCAGCTGAATCACACCGACATTGGATCCTCGGATTCCTCTCTCAACATCCTTGATCGATTCTTCCTTGTACACATCGAACACAATGTCAACACGGGATGCATGTAATTTCAGATGATTGAATCTGCGCTGACTCAAGTTCTTTCTTTAGTTGATGGTTCTCTTTGGCTAGATCGTATATCGTCAGAGTATATGGGAAGACCAATATCTTTCCTTTATCATCAGGACACATATGGAGTGTATCGTTCAACTCCGCTTCCAGCTTTCTCCGTATGTGTTTCCTTGTCGAGTCCCTCACAGCAGTTATTCCTTCAGAATGCATGTACGTTCATAGCAGATGAGCAAGATAAGTCAATGTGACAACCTTTGGATACTGAAACAGCTCTTGCCTAAAATACTGGAAAAGTTGCAAATAGGCTTCTGTTTCAGCAATCTTGTAATTAGCATCAGGGTCATCATTTGCATCATCTTTGGTATGGTCAATGATGGCATCTTTCACACTGGTATACGATCGGTAACAAGATCTATGATACCATGCTTCAGCAGCACCTATGTTTCTTGATGTGACAGCGAGGATGTGCTCATCTTGTCTCTTTGTTGCTATATCTCGTAAAGTATTATCTGCTCTCAACTCAGTACACTGTGTTAACTTCTCTCTTGTGTTCGTGCCTTTGATATACTTGGATCGTCCAGGTGGGCAGAATATACATGTTTTCTCCATTACTCTTGAGCTGCTTGAAGGTAGTCTTCTCAATGTTTTTCGCTTAGTAGCAACTTCACCTGCAGTAGTCATTTCAAGTTTATCCAAGTCCCGTTTCATCGTGAACAGTTTACGGCATTTGAGATGATACGGAATCTGTGGCAGTTCTCCCTCTCTCAGGTTTTCTGCAACTGTCAAGATAGCTTGATGCTGCCTGAGTCTGGCTGCCCTTAGTAGTGTGTTCCAGGAGTCGAGATCCCGAGGTGATGTAAGGCCAGCGTGAGGATCTTCATCAGTTTTGTGGATAATACAAACAGGAATTGTCCCCCATCCATGGCTGATTAGCTTCTCATTCACAGTGTTACCTGCAAAGATAGAAATACACTAAGAACACTTGCATTATTGGTAATTAGCTGATATTTTTTCTAAACCATATAGTGGCGTCCCTGTTGATTTGGCTGCAAAATTCAAAATATTATTGAAGGATCAATAGTGGCTGCATTCGAAATTTCCCTTTTATCTGAAAATGGGTTAACAAAATATTTTATTTATGTCTTATCATCACAGATGGGTTCTAAGATATGACGATAAGTGATTTTCAATATTTATCTGGTGGCCACCTGGATTTGGCTCAAAAAGTAAAAATCTTTTGATTTGAACCAAACTTTTGCTACATGGCTTATATGAACATAATTAAAGCTCAAAAAAGAAAAAGGGCACTTGCATACCATGTAGAATCATGACATGCAGTTCTAACATGAATGTACCCCTTACAGGTTTTACCGCATTTGGCGCGATTTGTTTGCTGATAGGTGGTCTGTTTAATAGGCGATAAAAATATGAAAGCTGCTAAATCCAGACTGCTACCAGTGCAAAATGAGTTCCTGAATAATATACCTTTAAAATGATACCAATGAGCCTTTACCATCTTTTTGGTACCGACAGCCCCTATACCTGACGGACTATAAGACTACCTCAAAAAACCCGTCTCCTCACACATTAAGGATCCGGTGACACTCTTTGGCCGCCTGCCCGCCGCGGGAAAACAAAGGCCCAGTGTAGTGAGGGCAGGCGCGGCAGCCCCCTTCATACCTGCTCACACTTCTGAACGCAGACACGCGCAATATACCAGCCACGAGGAGCAGCTTGGACTAGCGTATTGTGTTGTGCTAATGTAAGATTATTGTTGTTATTGTGGCATATTTTTTACGATGAGGGACGTTTTGGAGGGATGAGGGTTAAGGGGCGAGCAGGGAGGAAAAAGGGGTGTTAATGTGTGGCTAATATTATTGTGGTGTGTGTGTGTGTGTGTGTGTGTGTGTGTGTGTGTGTGTGTGTGTGTGTGTGTGTGTGTGTGTGTGTTGTGTGTGTGTGTGTGTGTGTTTTGTGTGTGTTGTGTGGGGGTGTGTGTGTGTTGGGGTGTGTGTTGTGTGTGTGTGTGTGTTGTGTGGTGTGTGTGTGTGTGTGTGTGTGTGTGTGTGTGTGTGTGTGTGTGTGTGTGTGTGGTGTTGTTGTGGTGTGTGTGTGTGGTTGTGTTGTGTGTGTTGTGTTGTGTGTTGTGTGTGTTGTGTGTGTTGTGTGTGTGTGTGTGTGTGTGGGGTGTGTGTGTGTGTGTGTGTGTGTGTGTGTGTGTGTGTGTGTGTGTGTGTGTGTGTGGTGTGTGTGTGGTTGTGTGTGTGTGTGTGTGTGTGTTGGTGTGGTGTTGTGTGTGTTGTGTGTGTGTGTGTGTGTGTGTGGTGTTGTGTGTGTGTTGTGTGTGGGTGTGTGTGTGTGTGTGTGTGTGTGTGTGTGTGTGTGTGTGTGTGTGTGTGTGTGTGTGTGTGTGTGGTGTGTGTGTGTTTACTTTTTGTTTTGGTTGAGATTCACACTTTTTTTCTAAACATATATACGTTTTTTGTTGATGTTGTTGACCATTTGTATATTTTTTCTACAACTCTGGATGTCGGTGATGCTTTTTTGACATCAATAGACGAAGTAAAACAAACAATTACCTGTTTTTTTTCTTTTTGTTATCTTATGTTTGTAAAAGTGAGTGTAATACATTTTGTTTGCATATCAGGCATTGCGGTAGCAGTCTCTTTGTAGGGATGGAGGTGATTAAAATATTTTGCCTACACATAAAGTATGGCAACAAGCACATAAAGCAAGGGTTAAACTTAGTAAATAACATATCTTAAGACAACCCTATAAATGTGTGAAAAATTTAACAGACACTAGTAACAAAAAATCTTATTATAAAATATTCAGGCTGTAGGGAGGTATTTACTGGGATGGATGGAATACATATTTCCCCTTTCTGCATTCCACCACTGACTGAAGCATGACAACAACTTTATTCTAGTGGAATGCGGGAATGGGTAATGTATATATTTCATGCATCCCAATTCTTGTTCTATTATTTTTTCATCCCGACATATTGAACATTTTAGAATAATATTTTCTTACTAGTACGTCATGTCAACCATTATGCAAAAAGAAAGAAAAAAGCAATAAAAGTTGAATCAGAAATCTGTGTGCTCAGTCAGACGCTCACCGCCCTGCAGGCAACCCAAGGGAGAGGAGAACCTTGTCGCCGCAGAACAGACCACTTCACATACACCAACAATACCCAAACCTTGTAAAACACTCCCCTTCCTCCTACCACTTCTCCACCTCCTGTGTATCTCCTCAATAGTCTCACTCTGCCGTTCCCCACCCCCTACGCCCCCTATGATCCCCCAACCACCTCTCCCTGCCCCGTAGCTGCCTCACTCCCCGCCCTGCCAGCCGTTCGTCATACCCACACGAGCATGGAGGTAGTATGGGTGGAGACGCCCTCAGCCGCGCGAGTTGAAGTCAGTGAACTGTCAGTCAGCCATCTTGTTGTGGGCTAAAGGGCTATCCAGACGAGCGGGCGTACCCGGCGGGCAGCGCGGTCGGCGGACAAATTCTGCCGGGCATGCCCGTGAATGTTGTCCACACGGCAGAATCAATGAATGGGCGGGGGTGCTCGACGATGCCAGTAGGTTGTTGAGTGCGGTACGATACACCTGGTACCCAGTACTACTGCGAAGAAAGTATTGTGTAGCATAATTGTTGCTATGTGTAAAAAGTGCCTGATGTGAACCGTGTTACAACGATGTGATAAGTGGGAGGCAAGCCTTCTATGGATCCCCTATGTTCACTTGCGTCTGGCAGCGTCGTAGCTCCTCTAGCCACCGGCCACTGCCTGGTGATTTCGCTCAACGGGAGATCGGGCATTTCGATGGTTTGCCCGTCAAATGTGCCCGATGACGGGCATGCCCGCCGATCAGGCCCGCTCGTCTGGATAGGCCTTAAGACAGCCCATAACTACTGCCTTCCTTCCTTCCTTCTCTCCTTCCCTCCTTCTCTCCTTCCCTTCCTTCCCTCCTACCCACCCATATCCCTCCTTCCCTCCCATCCTCCTTCCTCCTTCTCTCCTTCCCTCCTTCTCTCCCTTCTCCCTCCCTTCCTTCCCTCCTTCCCTCCCTCCCTCCTTCCCTTCCCTTCCTTCCCTCCTTCCTCCTCCCTCCCCTCCCTCCTCCTCCTCTCCTTCCCTCCTTCTCCTCTTCCTCTCCTCCCTTCCTCCTCCCTCCCTTCTCTCCCTCTCTCCCTCCTTCCCTCCCTTCCTTCCCTCCTTCCCTCCCTCCCTCCTTCCCTCCCTTCCTTCCCTCCTTCCCTCCTTCTCTCCTTCTCTTACTCCCTCCTTCTCTCCTCCCTTCCTTCCCTCCTTCCTCCTTCTCGCCCTCCTCCCTCCCTCCTTCCTTCCCTCCTTCCCTCCATCCTCCTTCCACTTCTCTCCTCCTCTCTCTCCCTCCCTCCCTCTCCCTTCCTTCCTCTTCCCTTCTCTCCCTCCCTCCAGCCGTCCCTAGGGAATTTTGTCCACGTGAACACTTTAATAATTAATGGGAGGGACATGCTGACGTCACCTAGAATAGAGAGACAGTGATGAAGTGCACTTTTAAGGGTTGAGTTTTTATGTGGAGGGAAATAAGACGAGCAGCGCTTCGTACGCCAACAGACTATATAGCCGGGTTTGTAGCTTTAAAGCTGAGAAAATCTTTGAGATGCGAGGCCTGTTGTAATACCTTAGTTCTCCAAAATGTAGATGAGACTCATGCTTTAATAAAACCAAAAAATAAAGGCAATTTAACAGTGCCATCCAGAAACGTAGTTGCCATATGCCTCATATGTGAGAAGAAATTCAGGGAGAGTGTTGTGCTGTGATAACTTATACACAAAGTTGTCTACATCTCATGTTTACCACAACATCGCCACTCTTGTCCTGTCAGATTTTCAGGGTAGGACTGTCTTCTCAAGTCTGAAAAATCATATGAGTGCGGGTTTGCTATGCACCGGTAGTCATGCACTTTTGTCATGCATGGGTTGGAATAATCAGTTGGTTATCTTTCTTGGTTTTAATAAAGGATAACAAAGTACTTTCATTCACTTGTAGTGTTCAGGAACTCTCTATCTCTGTGTTCACTCGCGTGTAGAATGTTCAAGTTCTCACTCTGTGTCTCGTGTTCACTCATCTCTCGTGTTCACTCGTAATGTTGGTCTTTGCCCACGGGTCGCGTGTGGGTCTATTGGGGACCAAAAGTTATCTACCTAAAAATGAGTCTTTTTCACGACTAACCTATGAACATGACGTCACGTCGCGTCACGTTTTGTAGGGACCACTAATAGACAAGACATACACTGTTCTCCCTTTCTCTTCAGCCAATCATGAAAGGCAAGGAAAGGCTGAATTTACACTTTTCGTTATCTATGCCTTAATCTTTGTTTTGACAAGCTGGAAGAATTATCGGTTTTACAAGAATTCTGGCGTACATTTTCTCGCTCTCTCTCACTAATAAATCAATCTAGCTAATTTATTTCTATCCTTACTCAGACTAAAACACCTATTACAATAGTATGATATGTAATATATGGTTAGCAGTAACAAAGAAGTATAATTTCACACACCGTGATATCATTAAGTGCAAACAGTGTAAAAAGTGAAAAGAAAGAGTGGGTATCTCAGTCAGCCAGTGCGTGACATTGCCCACAACAGTGTGGCGGACGGGGGAGATAAGTGGCTTCAACTGACAATAAAGGCCGCACGGCTGAGGGCGTCTCCACTCATACTTCCTCCAAGCACACGAGAATTCTAACGCCCTTATCTTATCATGCGGTAATATTACATAGTTTTCAACACTTGGGGCAGGACGGGGCCGATTCATGAGTGAGGCAACGGTCCCTGCACGTGTTGTGTCATCGCTACACCGTCAGGGACTAGTTATCGTGTCGTTTGTAACATGATATGGCCAGTGGCAGGAAGGTGGTGGATAGCGGGTCAAGGCAGGCGTGTAGTGTGGATGTAACATAGAAAGGATAGAAGTATTAGGGGTGATGCCCTAGGTGTATTAGGAGGTGACTAGGAGGTAATTTTGATGGTAGGGTGAGCAGGGACGCTGGATAAGTGAGGTAAGATAGAAGGTTTTGGGTGAAATAAGAGACATATCCATAGAGTCAATATTGAAAAGAGCAGTAGGTAGATGTTTTGGGTACGGGGTTTGGGACTGACTAGACGAGGTTTGGCTGGTCAGGAGCCAGTGTGTGTGAGAACAGACACGTAGAGGTGTGGGAAGGAGGCTGAGAAGAGGGAATAAATAGTTGTCCTATGACTATGTGATCCAGCACCGTGCAGAGTACATCATGTAGAGAAAATGCTTAACGATATATTAGTGTACAAAAGGTTGCATAAGAAAAGCGCTTCGTTTATCAGAGAAAAGTGAGCCTCATTCATGCCTCTAGTCACTCATTCACTATAGGACGAGGATGTGCATTTTATCAATTACTTAATTCAATAAATATGACATATAGGCCGATTGTCAGGGCCGAGATGGTTATCAATTAATATTACCAAACCTAAAAAATGTGGGGGGAAAGAAAATCAAGGAGTAAGATTACCCCGAATATATTTACACAACAAAATAAGCAATAAATGGCTAGCCGCCAAACAAGTCACCAAACAACTGGAGATGCAGGGGTAATGTCACCCTGGGAACTCCCTGGAACGCAGTTTTGAAGAGAGGTGGATTGCAGCGGCAATCGTCAGCACCGTAGAGTAACTCTTCATACAGCTGGGGAGCGTTGAATGGTTGCGGGACAGTGAAGGTCCAACTGGAAGGAGGCCACGTCTTAAGTATGGCCTTCTAGGGATGAGAACAGCAGCTTGGTAGTAGAGGAGGTGTTGCTGGAGTGGAGAGCTATGGCTGTCTGTCTTAATCGTGGCGGCGAGGCTCCGACATCAACTTGCGTAGAGTACCCCCCTTACCCTGGGAGAGGGGCTGGAAGTGTTGACGTGGAGAGTCGAGTAGCGGCGCTTGAAGCTCCGAAGCACGCCGGATAGCGAAGGTGAAAATGGTAATCACCGTTACCGGGACGATGGAGGTGTAGTTCAGGTGTAGTTCCTCACACTGATTAATTATATATTCATTCACTGTTAACATTATCAAGTTATGTGTATGTATACGACACACTCATTAATTATTCAGCTTCGCATACTTTCATCATCTCTACCGTAAGCAATGTAGTATGAAATTATTCAAGACCATCTCGAAGGTTCATTGATAATTCATCAATAAGCGGGACTGAGCTGCGCAATGTGGATTCGGAGAATGGCGAGCAGCTAACACCTGTGTGTACGAGGATTATGCATTGTCTTGAAAGGACCACAAGCACTTCCATGTCACGTTTCTTCCCTCCTTATCTCCTTATCTCCTGCTCTCGCTTATGAAACCTTCCCTCCTCCTACACCAACCTTCCTTCCTTCTACCCTCCCTTTCGAGTTCACCTCGCACCTTGGTCGTGAACGGACCTCCTCCCCGTTCCCTCCTGTCTCCGTTGTTAGTCGTGGTGGTTGAGTTAGTTGAGTTACCTCCCACCATGACGTCTACACGGAGGCGCCCCGAGGACCCACCTGACGACGCCGGCTTCACCCTCCAGAGGAAGCGCTTCAGGGTGACGAAGCATTCTTCACAGCAGAGTGGTGCCACGGCTGCGGAGCGACCAATCCCGGTGTGGAGGGTCGTCAGGCATGACGACTTTCCCAGCCCCTATCAGCTTGTTCGGTGGTTGGAGTCCGAGCTTCGGCTCGCCCTCAAGGTGGATGTCTCCGCCTCCGGGGAGTTCCTTCTCCGGGGGGGCGACTGAGGACGCCGCCGCCACCCTCCAGGAAGTAGCTGATGGCCAACCACGGGGCATCGTGTTGGCAAGGAGGGAACCCAGCAGGAGAGGTGTCCTTGTTGGATACCCCACTGGCCTCCCCCTGGACCCTGTATTGGAGCACCCGCTCGTCGTGTCGGCGGTGCGGTGCTCGTACAGCGCGGGCCTTAAACGGCACCTCCCGACCCGGCAGGTTCAGCTGACGCTGCAGGGGCACGTCCCCGCCGTCCTGGACCTTGGCTGCTTCGGGACATTCGCGGTGCGCAGGTACATCCAGGAACCTGTCCGTTGTTACCGTTGCCAGGCGTTTGGGCACTACCAGCGCCAGTGTCAGCGGCGGCAAGAGCTGTGTGGTGTGTGCAGTGGGGAGCACGCTTCACGGGCCTGTATCCGCCTCCTCCGGGAGGGTGGTGAGCGGCCCGTGGCTCGGTGCCCCAACTGCGGTGCCAGGCATCACGCCTGGAATCGTCGCTGCCCTGCACGGCTCCGGCAGATTCCTGGATCCACGGTTCCTCGCCAGCTGCAGTGGAAGGAGGCTCCTTTGCTTCCACCTCGGTCTACACCCCAGCCCCCCGTTCCACGGAATGAAGACGCCGCCGAAACCCGACGGCCCCGCCGCAGGAGGAGGAGGAAGAGGCCCCAGCGCAACCGTCTGTTGTCCCCTGTGGGGGATATGGACGTGGACGCCCAGGCCCCCGTGATGACGCAGGTCCCAGCCCCCTTGGAAATGGCGGCCGTTGGAGGGGAGTTGCAGCTTGCTGTGGCCCCCCGCCATGCCGCCGCGTCCCAGTGCAGGCCGCTTACCTCTTTGGTCGAGTGCGGGACGCAGATGGAGGGACGGCTCTATACTTACGGGGAGAAAGCCCTACTCTTACTGCTTGTGTCATTTGAGTTCCTGGTCAGTCAGGAAACTGTGGCTGTTCGTTCCCATGTTTCGCACCAGCCAGCCCTCTCTTATGTGAGGCAGGCGCTGCGTGAAGGCCGTAGGCCAGGCGTGCGGCTGCCCACGGAGAGACCGATTAACATTCCGGCCTACCATCGCCGCCGTGGTAAAAGTGCCTGGGTGAGCTATGACCCCGCCGCCGGGAGTCATTGATAACCCATGTTTCTATCTGTTTGCATGTGCTTCTTTGTATTTATTGTGTCCTTTTTGTATATGTCAGCCTGACGCCTGTGGGCGTAATAAATTAATTCCAACAAAAACCCTCCCTTTCTCCCTCCCAGCTCTCGGTCTGATTCATGCACAAGGCACGCCATTCGTGGACGCGCCTCAGTCTCACCCTATAGCACATTCACTGCCCGGGCGCCGAGGTGACCGGACGTGTACCTCCGCTGCTGTCTGTTCTGGGTGTGCTGCGAGGTGTGTGCCTACTATTTTCGGAGCTGTCGGGCAGGGTAGGCGCGCATGGCGTACTCTGGCCCTGCCACCGTCTCGGACGTTGAGGGCGACCTGGCGATGAGTGATGACGACACTACCAATGATGGTGCCTTTCCAGCCTTCCAACATCAGGGCCGGGCTGCCCCTGTCGCCCCTAACAAGCGCCCCGTGGCTGACGTGCTGAATAGTAGTGGTGAGTCCCTGTGCCCTGCTTCGAAAACCCACAAGCACCGGGCAGCTGTTACTGGCCAGCGCGAAGTGTTTCGGCAGTCTTCTCTTCAGCGGCCTCTGCAGACCCTGTCACTCAAGCCTGCGCCTTCGCCTCCTGCTTTCGCTCCTCGTGATGCGTACGTCAAGCTGATCTTCAAGGAGTCCCCTTCTGTTGATACGAAGCTCCGGTGGCTGGCGGAGGTCAACCGGGTGTTCCTGCTTGACCGGGATTTGGCGGAAGTGAAGATGTCGGCGGTCACCTCTCGCTTCGTGTATGTCTCACGGCAACGCATGGACATCGTGGACAGGGTAAGGGCTGGTGAGTTTCTTTCCCTCCAACTCGATGTTCAGGATTCCCCGGAGAGGCTCGAAATACCCTAGTTACCTCCTCACCCGCTACCCTTGTGTATGGACCCTTCTCTTGCTAACGAAATCACTGGGGTGTATTCGGCTCGTCGCTTCCGTCAGAATGGCCAACCGATAAACAGGATTGTCATCGTTTGGAGTCTCCCAGAGCCACCTCCCCTGACGTTCTCGTTCAGCTTCCTCCCTTGCCTTCCTCCCTGTGAGGTTCGTCAGTTGGACTACGACCGACCATTGTGCTATAGGTGCTGGGGTTTTGGCCATATTTCCCGGTATTGCTCGGCCCGGAGAAGTGTGCCTGGTGTGCTGTGAGCACACTCCCGCACCTGTCCTCACCGTGCACCGCCACCGCTGGATGCTGCTGCCTCATCGACATCTCCCCCACCGATTGCGGACACCTCCAACTGAAATGCCCTCGCTGTCAGGAGCCGGTGTCAGCGCTTGGCATGGCTGCCCTCGACGCCGACCCACACCCCCAGCCACTGGGCGTTCGCGACCTCCACCACCTCCACCGCGCCACGACACACCTTCCGTCCCCGCTGCCGCTTCTGAGTCTACGCAGGTGACTGCCCTCCGTGCTGATGTAATCAAACTCACGTCTCGGTGTGCTTCGGTTGAGTCACGACTAGAGGCCATTGAGACTCGCCTCGCTGCCTTGGCTACCAGTCACGCTAGTACGGAGAGCTCGTTATCCTCGATTGTGGAGGCGCAACAGGTGGTTATCTCTACCGTGTCCACTTTGACCGAAAGACTGGATGTTCTTGCCTCTACCATTGACAAGCTGTGTGCCTCGCCGGCCCACTCCCGCAACTCAGCTCAAGCCACCACCGCTACCTCGCCAGGATCCCGTACATTGAAGAGGGCTGTTCGATAGACGGCGTAAGTTGCATATTATATATTGGAATGCCTGCGGCATAACAGGTTTTGGCAAACTCACTACCCTTCATGCATATATTTCGCACCATCACCCAGAGATTATTTTCATACAAGAAGCTTTTGTGGGCCATCCTCCTCTTGGCAGGGAAGCTCCTGCGCTCGCCGGCTATGTCTCCTATGTCCACATAGTCAGGAATGGTCTCATTGCTTACGTCCACTCCACTGTGCAACATCAGCTCCTCCGCTGTTCCGGGGACCCGGACACAACCTATCAGCTTCTGGAAGTGACTGTGGGGACAGGCAAGATCAAGTTGTGTAATGTTTACTCGGCTCCTACCAGACTTAATGTTCTCGCTCTTCCTCTTCCTACGGCTTGTGGTATGGTGCTCATCGGGGACTTTAACGCACGCCATCTTGAGTTAGGTGACCTTTCAGGTAATTCCAACAGAAATGGGCTCAGGCTGCTTCAGTTCGTCTTGCGTCACCACCTCACGCGTTGGGACTGCGGCGGTGCCACTCACTCTCGCGGTGGAACCCTGGACCATATACTCACATCTCACCTAGTGGCAGCCAATGTTAAGTGTTCCTCAGTCCCTGCCCTATTTTCTGATCATGTTGCCCTCAGCCTCCACTTATCAGTATCACCAGGACATACCCCTCTACACACTCGTGCTCGTTTCGTCATTCCTCCAAAGTACTGTCCGAATTACATTGCGTATATGTCTACCCTTCTTCCTACATTTGATATGGGGTCCCCAGAGGCTTTGTATTCTAGTATTGTACAAGCTACTCATGACTTTTACACCCAATATGTCTCCAGACCAGGCCTCAGGCGACGCCCCGGGGCCCGTTCTTGGACGCTTGATGCGCGTATCCTTGAGGCGGTTAGGGTGGCCGAGGCCGATGACTCTTCCAACAGAACCCGACTCCTCACCACCTCCACAGATATCAAGAATCCAGAGACAACCTGGTGGCGCTTCAACGCTGTGTCAGGACAGAGTCGTGGCGGAACTTCACGGGGGGCATAAATCACCAGACGAGCGTTCAGTCCATGTGGCGCGTCATCAACAAGGTGATTCGGAAGAAGCCCGCCACTGCCCTCCACCACAGTCCGGGTGAGCTTGCCCAACACCTCATTGAATCCTGGTCTACTCAGTCGCGGGTAAACAACCTTCCTAACCATGTTCAACAGGCCCTTTCTATCCGAGCAGGTCCCCGTGCGCTTCGCTTGATGGGAGCACTGCTGGTGACCAACGAC
Organism: Chionoecetes opilio; assembly: GCA_016584305.1. NCBI lineage: Eukaryota > Metazoa > Arthropoda > Malacostraca > Decapoda > Majidae > Chionoecetes > Chionoecetes opilio. The sequence continues at coordinate 75,620 of JACEEZ010013345.1, forward strand.
GAGGACAGCATTGAGTTTACCAGGGATGAACTAACCCGTGCCCTAACACGGGGAAAGGCCACATCGCCCGGGGACGATGGAGTTACTTACTCTGTCCTCCGTCTCCTTCATAAAGTCCCCGGTGACCCTCTGCTACGTCTGTATAATCTTTGTTACAGTCAGGGATGTGTGCCTCCAGCCTGGACTTGCAGTACTATTGTGCCTGTTCCGAAGATTCGTTTTGATAAATTCAGACCTGTCTCACTGACATCATGTTTCAGTAAGGTAATGGAACGCATCTTACTCAATCGGCTCATGTTCCGGTTGGAGAAGCAGCTTTCACCCCGACGGTTTTTGGTTTCCTGCCCGGACGAAGCACTCACCATTGTCTCGTCGACCTCTACTCTCGCCTCTCATCTAACAGTGTGGTTGCATTTTTGATCTGAAGAGTGCGTTTGATGTTGCGAACAAAGACGTCATTCTGGATCAACTAGTTGACTTTGGTGTTAAGGGGCGTCTCTTAAAATGGATACGGGTCTACCTCGGCTCCAGGACCTCCAAAGTATTCTTTAAGGGTGTTTATAGTACCGCTCGAAGCTTCGAATTAGGGACTCCACAGGGCGGTGTTCTCAGCCCGTTCCTTTTTAATATCCTCATGCATCGGTTACTCTCTCTTTTACCTACCACCCCGGGAACATCGGTCACCTGTTATGCTGATGACATTTGTATCCATTCTACCTCCCCAGGCGATCTACAGCGTCATCTTGACTCATTCTTCATGGCAGCTTCCGCTTGTGGTCTGATGATTTCTCCCGAGAAGAGTCGAGTGTTCTCTCTCCGCCGGCAAGGTTTGCTTCCAGTGTCTCGATCGGTGCCTGTATCATCCCGCTCTGCACGCAGTATGTCTACCTTGGAGCCCCAGTCCGGATCCCTCGAGCCACCCCAGCACAACGTGTTCACCCTGTCATCCGAGGCCTCCTGGATCGGCTTCAGAAGCGTTTCGCTCCTCTCAAGTCACTCGCCACCAAAGCGGACGGTATTTCTATACCCTTAGCTAGAACTCTTTACGTGTCGTTCATACGCTCGGTAGTTGACTACCTCTCCCTGCCTTAATTCAGCTTCCCAGGACTTCCCTGGTGCCCTTAGAGAGGTTTCAAAACAATGTGATGAGATTTATTTTAGGTTGTTCCCTGTCAACTAGGATAGTTAATATGCAGACAGAACTTAAGCTTACCCCATCACTGAGAGGATCCACTCAAACGTCTCATATCTCACTATCAAATGTCTCCGTTCTCCCCGTCTCGCCCCTCATTATTCTCTGTTATTAGGACTGCCTGGAACCTCCCTCACCCATACCCCGAATTCAGCTTGGTGTCGCATCTTATCAAACTGTGTGTTCTCTCCTCCTTAGACTTAATGTTACCGTCCTGAGGAGGTTTTTGTTCCTGGTCCTCCCCCTGGCTGGCTCCCGTCCCGGCGGTTCGCTACACTCCAACTTCGAAGGCGGCACTCCCCGTCTTGCAGCGGCAGCTTGCTCTGGAGCGATAGAAGCGGCGTCCTCCTCTGTCCCGGTGTCACACCGCGTCTACACCAATGGTCCTTACAGTCAGATGGTCGGGCGGGGAGCGCGGTTTTCTCCCGACATGGAACCGCCGGGGGGAGGATGAGTTGGCCGACGCCTACCTGCCTGCTCCAGCTCTACGTTCTGCGAGCTGCAGGGTGTCCTTGATGCTGTAACACTCCTTTGTCAGAGAGGACTCAATGGGGTGTGATATGTGATCGCAGTCGCCCTTCAGTCTCTTACAGCTTTCGAAACCTTGTTCCCTAATTGTTTTACAAGTCTTGACTTGTTAACGGTAGTGTTTGAACGTTCATTGGAGATAATTTTTTTGTGGATCCTTCACATGTGGGCCTCTCCCACGCGACACAGTGGACGGTTTGGCGAAGGCAGCCTGTGGTCTGCCGCCCAACGGTTTACGGTCCGTCACCCTCTCTGCTCTGTTATCGGGCAAGGCTCCGCTCGGACGCTCTGCTCTCCACAGCCCGTTCTAGGGACACCAGAGAGGCATAGTGTCTCGATCAACACTATGACGTTATCCGTGCACACAGTTATAAGTATCGTCGTCGGGGCCTCATGGTTCGCAGGCACAATGTGGGTCTCGGCTCGGTGCGGCTTGGTTACCGGCCCGTGTGGCAAGTTGCTGGTATGGCCGAGGAGCCTCACTTTACATCCTGCCATCTGTTTTGATGCCCCTCTTCCACACTTTGGCACGCTTATTGCCTCCACTGTCACGTGGTACGTGACATGCTGCCGCGAGGACTGCCGCTCACGGAAATATGCGCTTCCTGCTCGTGCACGACACTTGGGACACCATCCTTGTTCGCCACCACGATTCGGTGGCTGCTGAGTAGTGCCTGCAGGTCACTGTGATTCCTTTTGTTGTGGGGTATTGTGTTTTGTTGCGTGTTTCTTTGTGTGTGTAACAATGTGTATTGGGCTTCATGTTTTCTTGTCTTGTCTTGTCATGTTTCATGTTTATTATCCTTATGTCCTGTGTCATTTACTTTGTTCACTTGTGTATTTGAGTGCCTGCCGCCTGTGCATGGGCGTAATAAATTAATCAAAACAAAAAACCCTATAGCACCGCCCACTTGTTCACCTGCCAAACGGGAAACAAAGCGTGTCACCTTCCTACGCTGCATGCTGGTGCCAAGGGAATCAATCACTTGACTGGGGAGTATAATGACGCTTTGTTATTTTTACTCATCAAGTCTGCACTAAATGGGATCGTGTGTGTGTGTGTGTATGTATGTATGTATGTATGTATGTATGTATGTATGTATGTGTGTGTGTATGTGTATGTGTATGTGTATGTGTATGTGTGTGTGTGTGTGTGTGTGTGTGTGTGTGTGTGTGTGTTGTGTGTGTGTGTGTGTGTGTTTACCTGGTGGTGTTTTACAGGGCTTGAGCTACACACGTGTGGTCCCGTTTCCGTATCTACATTTATCCAATCTTTCAACTGGTGCACATTCTTTGCCGATATTACCTCATTTGATTCAGTCCAAACTTCTACATTTCTATTGGGGAAGCTGCACTTCTTTATGTTGTACAGGCATCTCCCTTTTCCTATTTTTTTTTGTATGTCCTCTTGTGTATCGACCTTCTCTTTGGTTCCGAGTAATTAGTCTCTCATTGCTTGTTTCTTCCATCTTCGTTATCAGTCTAAAATTTTTTATTAAGTCTCCTCTTACTCTTCTTTGCACAAGTGTTGATAGTTTTATCTCTCTCAATCTTACCTCATAAGTCATTTCTTCTTGCTCTGGTACCATCTTTGTGGCCATTCTCTGTATCCTCTCCAACTTTTTCACATGCTTATTTATATATGGGGACCACACAATGGCAGCATATTCCATTTTTGGTCGGATCATTGTAATAATTATCTTTCTCATCATTTTTTTGTCCATGTAATGGAATGCCACTCTTAATATTCTTCAACATCCTGTACGCATCTCCAAATATTGTCTATATGTTTTTCTGGTTGTAGGTTTTCTTGCATTATCACTCCCAGGTTTATTTTTTCATGAACCTTGCTATTACTCCATTTTCCTTTTTATATGGCCATTTATATATCTTTTCACTTTTTCCGATTTCCATCACATGACATTTATTCACATTAAATTACATTTCCCATTTTCTGCTCCATTCGTAGATCTTGTTTAGGTCATTTTGTAGTTAGTGTTTCACAATGTTTATAACTTTTTATTTCTCTTTATAGTTTTGCATCATCCGCAAACAAACTTATATAACTTTTATTCTCATCAGTCATGTCATTAATATAAATCGTAAACATTATTGGTGCCGAAACTGATCATTGTGGTACCTCACTAAATACCTTTCTCCATTCAGATTTTCATCCTTTACTACTGTTCTCATTTCTCTTCCTCTCAGATAGCTTTCATCCAGGTTTTGATCATCTCTTTGATTCCTCCTATATTTTCAAATTTCCAAAGTAGACTCTCATGGGGAACCTTATCAAATACTTTTTTAAATCTACGTAGATATACACAATCTACCCATCCATCTCTTTCCTGTGTTGTATCATTTACTCTTCAGTAAAAGTTTATTTAGTTGATCACACATGATCTCTTTTTCCTAAAACCATACTGTCGGTCTGTTATTATACCTTCACTTTCCAAATATTCCGTCCATTGATTCATATCATGATTCATATCTGATTCATGCAAAAGGCACGCCATTTGTGGTTCAAACGATCGTGTTCAGATCTTTTTTTTTCTCACATATCTTGCAAACTGTACAAGTCAATGACACTGGTCTATAATTTAATGATTCATCCTTCTTTCCATTAATATATATATATATATATATATATATATATATATATATATATATATATATATATATATATATATATATATATATGTATATATTTATGTATATATCCGCCTTATATATGGCTCTTCATCCACTCTTCCACTCCTTTGGCACCTTTAGCGTTGTTAATGAGCACTTTATTATATCATATACAGGTTCGACCAACAGCTTTCTGCACTCCTTTAAAACATAACCCGCCACTCCACCTGGTCCTATTGTTTTCCTCTCCTTTAATTACTTCAACATTTCACAAACTTCCTCCTTATTTATTTTTATCTTTCCACTCCTGCAGGACCTTTTTCATTCCTTGCGGTTCGCTGAATTTTTATTCTTTTGTGAATACTTGTTAGAAATTTGTATTTAAAATTTCATTCATTATATTTGGATCTTCATGTATTTCATTTCCTTCTTTCAGTATCTCTACTTTGTCCTTATGCTTGATTCTTCATTGATAAATTTGTAAAACAGTGTGGGTTCTTCCTTACACTTTTCAACTATATCCTTCTAATATCTCTTCTTTTCCTCTCTCCTTATGCACACATTTATTTCTTGCTAATTTATAGTCTCCTTTCTTTCTTTTTTTGTGTCCGATTTTTCTTACCTTTTTTTCCATGCCTCATCCATTCTTCTCTTTGCCATTTCAAATCTTCCATTAAATTATTCCTGGTTTCCTTTTTCTCTTGGTGTATATAGTGGACCATATTTTTCAACTCCTTTCTCCTATATGCCCAGAAAAATGTCATATTTGCACATCATTCACTCTTTTAATTTCTTCCCAGTCAATTTCTTCAAAGAAATATGTGTATGTGTGTGTGTGTGTGTTGTGTGTGTGTGTGTGTGTGTTGTGTGTGTGTGTGTGTGTGTGTGTGTGTGTGTGTGTGTGTGTGTGTGTGTGTGTGTGTGTGTTGTGTGTGTGTGTGTGTGTGTTTGTGTTTGTGTTTGTGTGTGTGTGTGTGTGTGTCGCGGGTGTACACATATGACCCTCTAAGGCAGTGGTTCTTAACCTGGGGTACCTGTACTACCAAGGGGTACGAAACCTTACACCTGGGGGTACGAGACATGCTGACCAATAATTCAATATCATAAAGTTAACCTCGTTTTATCATCATAATTGATGAAAAGCAACAACACCAGTGTCACTGAAATGTAACATTATGTACTATGTAGTATTGTATTTAGTGAAAATACAAGGTTCCTCACTCTAATTATATTTTTATCTGACCGGGGGTACGAGACAAATTTATGAGATCTCAAAAGGGTACGAGCACTAAAAAAGGTTAAGAACCACTGCTCTAAGACAATCAGTCATCGGTAATATCACCTTTAGCCGAGATATCATACGAGTCAAGTGGTGGTCTTGTCTCATGTTCAATCGGTCCCCCTGATGTGTGTTTACAGTCAAGGAGTCAAGCATCTTCCCCACCTTGTGACGGACGTATCAGGAACCGATCGAAACCCAACGCGCATCTGAATATTTTCAATGCGATTATACAATGCTACGTTTAGTTTCCTGATTTTTCGGACAAACCTTGAGACCACATGTACTAAACTACTGCACCAATATTTGTTTCAAGACCAAGTTTACCAAAGAATCGAAAATCTTGCGACACTTAATAAACGTTGCGAAAGGTAATGAATGGAAGAAGAGCGGAAAAAAACAAAATACAAGCGCAAAGAAAGATAAATGGAGGACGAGGGAATGAAGGAATTATAATTATCAGACGTGAGATAGAGCGATGCAGAGGGAAAAATGACGAGGAAAAAAAGACTAATGGAAGGAGAAAACGGAGCGAAAAACCGGGTAGAGGGTGCTTGTGGGCGAGGTTAGAGAACTCGAGAAGGAGTGAAAGGGGGAGGAGGAAAAAAAAAGTTTCCTCTCTTCTTCAAGTTCCAAAATAGTGTAGTGGGGGTCCTTCAGAGGTTTTTGTGGCCGACACCAGTGAGAGGGAGGTGAGAGGGGACTGAACAGAAGAGAAGGAGGCGGGATGGGAATGAAAGGAGGCTAAAAGAGGAGGAAGGATAGGCAGCAAAAGGTGTATTGTGGAACGGAGATTGTAAGGGCAGTAGGGCCAAGGTAACTTTCCGTGTAAGCTTGAGGTTGTGTGTGTGTGAATGTGTGTGCGTGTGCGTGTGCGTGCGTGTGTGTGTGTGTGTGTGTGTGTGTGTGTGTGTGTGTTTGTCCGTCCTGGGGGTAGAAGGGAATGAATAGGAGAAAGATGAAGTTGTTGCCATGAATATGCATTACAGATGGATGTGAAGAAAGCGAGAGTAAAAGGAAGTGTGGTGGTGGTGGTGGTATGTGTGAGGTGAGAAGTATAGATCCGAGGACATTACTGATACTCCTCATGCAACTGTAGAATTAGTGAAATAGTTTTATTTTCTCTCTCTCTCTCTCTCTCTCTCTCTCTCTCTCTCTCTCTCTCTCTCTCTCTCTCTCTCTCTCTCTCTCTCTCTCTCTCTCTCTCTCTCTCTCTCTCTCTCTCTCTCTCTCTCTCTTTCCTACGCACACACACACACACACACACACACACACACACACACGCAAATACACACACACATATGATACATTCAACGCCTATTACACATTCAACACCCTCATCATCACGCAACACCAGTATGGAAGACCGCCCATCACTACCATTGTCCTTAACACACAACACCAGCTACACAGGCGCTACAGAGGCACCGCGCGGCACCCTCCTTGGGCTCAGCTGGCACACGACCCTCGCCCCAGAAATAATCACAATGAAGCTTTCTCGGCCCTTCATGACAGCCTCGAAGTCGACACCGCAATTTCCTGACCTTTCCTTCCTTGCTGTCCTCCGTAACGCCCTTCTTCCCTCCCTCACCACTTCCCCTCTCTCCCTCCTTCCCTTCCCCTCTCTCCCTCCTTCCCTTCCCCTCTCTCCCTCCTTCCCTTCCCCTCTCTCCCTTCTTCCCTTCCCCTCTCTTTCTCCTTCCCTTTCCCTCTCTCCCTCCTTTCCTCCCTCACTTCCCCTCTCTCCCTCCTTCCTTCTCTTACTCTGTCTCCTTCCCTCCCTCCCCCATTGTTCTCTTTCCTCTCATCATTCCTTCCCTTCATCATTTCACTCAAAGGACACGGAACTGCCAAAACCCTTCCTCTTTTACCAAACAAAATCTTTCCGAGAACCTGAATACTGAATACTTCAATAAAGATTCACATGTAAACCAATATAATCCCTCAGTATCTCCTTCCTTCTATCTTTCCTTCTACCTCCTCCTTCAATCTGCCCCTCAAACCCATCCCTCTTCTTCATCTCTACGCCCGCACTCGCTTCCTTCCCCAAATGGAATGCGCGGGTGAGTCACTGAGTCAGGGTCAATCGGAGGACGAAAGGTGAAAGCAGGGGAGGCCAGCAGGGAGGCACAGACCCCAACACCAAGGTACGCGAGGCACCACCGATCACCAACCCAACAGGAGGCGTCTGTGCCCATATCTCACCCCTGTCTCTCCCCTGACGTGGCAAGGTAATGTGAATGAGACAAGAGGTTTTGTTTACAACGCACCAGGTATTATAAAGCATGGGTTCTTTTAATTACAAGGTGCGTAAGGTTTTGGTCCCGTAATGTGTGTGTGTGTGTGTGTGTGTGTATGTGTATGTGTATGTGTGTGTGTGTGTGTGTGTGTGTGTGTGTGTGTGTGTGTGTGTGTGTGTGTGTGTGTGTGTGTGTGTGTGTGTGTGTCCGTACGTATAATATGTGGGACAGCTGGTAGTGTGGTCGGGTACTTTGTAGGGAGAAGAAATGGGGTAGAGGCGTAGGGTAGAGCGAAAGGGAAGGACAGAGGAAGACAGTCACAACGGATAGTATTGTAAGTTAGGAAAAGAGGGAGAGCATGAGAGAAAGGGAGGGAGGGAAGTAAAGATGGCAGAACATATAGAAAAAAAGGATTATAAAAGGAAGGAAGTAATTAATATAGACGAGGTAAGAGAGAGAGAGAGAGAGAGAGAGAGAGAGAGAGAGAGAGAGAGAGAGAGAGAGAGAGAGAGAGAGAGAGAGAGAGAGAGAGAGAGAGAAGAGAGAGAGAGAAGAGAGAGAGAGAGAGAGAAGAGGAGAGAGAGAGAGAGAGAGAGAGAGAGAAGAGAGAGAGAGAGAGAGAGAGAGAGAGAGAGAGAGAGAGAGAGAGAGAGAGAGAGAGAGAGAGAGAGAGAGAGAGGAGAGAGGGGAAGAGAGAGAGAGAGAGAGAGAGAGAGAGAGAGAGAGAGAGAGAGAGAGAGAGAGAGAGAGAGAGAGAGAGAGAGAGAGAGAGAGAGAGAGAGAGAGAAGGATGACGCAGGTGACTGAGTGGCCAGTTTGTTGACACTATTAGTCTCCTGATCGCGAAGTAAACATGAAACCTAACCTGACCCTTGACCTCCTCCCCTTCACTAGCGCCCTCTATTCCATGGAGTTAGAATAAAGAGAGAGGCCGAGGCGCGGAAGAAGTGAGGTCATTCTGGTCGGCCGGCGGCCATACAAGGAATGGCAGAAAGGCTGGTGGTAGCAGCCGCTCCCTTGCCCTGATCTGACTTAGCTGACTAAGTGACTATGCACTAAATTTGACCCCACCCTGGCTGCTCCCTTCATTCATTCATTCAGCATGGAGAATGCAAATTTCATGGATATATTGACATGGAGACTGAAATTGATGACGATAGTCTCCCCATAGCTAATGAGGCTCTAACATTCATGGTTGTGTCAGTGAATGGCATGTGGAAGTTGGATATTTCCTAATTGTAGGACTTGGTGCTGCGGAGTGAGCTAATTAAGTCACGCAATGTTTAACAAAGCTGCATTCTGCAGGCCTCACAGTTATTTCTTTAACTTGTGACGGCGCAGCATCCAATATAGCCATGATTAGTAATCTTGGGTGTAATTTTGCATTTGACACTATTGAATCAGCTTTTAAACACCCAGTGACAGAGCAGCCAGTGTGTGTGCTTCTAGATCCTTGTCACATGTTGAAACTGGTGAGGAACTGTTTTGGTGATAAGAAAATATTGGTCGATGAGAGTGGAAACTTAGTGATATGGGACTTCATTGAAAGGTTGCATGAACTTCAACACCACGAACAGCTTCATTTAGGGAATATACTGAGAGCGCACATGTTGCGTGGAGAAGAAAAAAAGTTATGTTAAATTAGCAGCACAGTTACTGAGTGAATCAGTTGCTAATTCATTGAGATTTTGTCTGCAGGAACAAATTAGTCATTTTGATGGCTGTGAAGCTACTATATATTTCATTATGATGCTCAACACTGTTTGTGACATAATGAATTCCAGGAATTTGAATGCAAGTGGCAACAAGTCTCCGATTCAAAAGGAAAATTCAGATAATGTAAACGATTTTTTGGTGAAAACAGAAACGTATATTAGATCACTTAAATTATCTGATGGATTGGAGGTTCTGAAGTCAAATCGAAAAATAGGCTTTCTTGGATTTCTTTTTTGTATACGGAGTTTTCAGATCCTACATGAAAACTTAATTGCATGTAATGGGTCAACAATTAAGTTTTTAATGACGTATAAATTAAGTCAAGACCATATAGAACTGTTTTTTGGGAAAGTAAGGCATATGGGAGGATGCAATAATAATCCCACAGTCAGACAGTTTTCTGCTGCCTATAAGAAGTTGCTCGTACGTAATGATATGCTAGATATTGCGCGTGGTAACTGCCTCCCCCTGGAATCTGTACCAATACTAACTGTACCTAGCCAATGTAATGATGCAGTGACTCAACATTCAGTAACGATCATAAACACTTCTCTTGTTAAAAGCAGAGTTAAAGATGAAACCACTAAATCAGATAATATAGAGGAAAATGATTATATGTATATTCCCACTGCTTCACACTTATCAAAATGCTCCAACAAAATTGTTGCCTATATTGCCGGCTTCGTGGTGCACAGTTTTAACATATCTTTGCATTGCGAGGCCTGTATTGACGCTTTGACCTTGAGCCACTGCCTCTTCCATCCACTCCCTTATCAACCTTAAAATCAAAGGGAGATTAATATATCCCACAGACGATGTAATAGACATTTGTGTAACAAGTGAAAAACTTATTAGAGAAATCATGGCCAGCACAAAAGCTCCACATTTTACACTGGGGAGAGTGAACTTCCATAAGGTGGTAAGTGCAGTATTACAGACCTAAGTACGTTAGTAAAAGTATATTCCTTAATCTTAGTGATCATATGTTTGACACAGAGCCCCATGTAAATCACTTACATTTACTAACTAAGGCAGTTGCCGAAAAATATTTGCAGGTGAGGTGTCACTATACTGGGAAACAGATCACTGCCAAGTTGCAGGACAGAGTTAGAGTTTGGAGTCGCCAAATATACACAAAACTAATTCACTTCACTGGCCAGTAGCATACACATACTCTCTCTCTCCATCTCTCTATGTACATATAGTCATTTAAGTATTAAAATTGTTGTACTTATATTTCATTTTTTCATGAATTTCTTATATATGTCTTAAATAAAAGTTGTAATATAATAATACATGTGCGTAATACCCATCCAACCTCAATGGAAATACCGCACAGCGCGTTGTGACAAGCGAGTTTCTGCCAGTCGTGGGCGGGGCTTCAGCCCGACAGCCGGACCTCACTTTATGGTGAAGCGCGGAGCTGGCAGGGCTTCTCCTCTTTATTCTACCTCCATGCTCTATTCCCTTCCCCTTCCCTAACCCTCCCTCCCCTCATTGATCCCATTACCTCACCTCTCCCCCTGAGGCACCTCCTTCCCCTCGCCTTTCTTTCAGCCTACCAAACCCTGGATGCTCCTTTTCACTTTCCATTCTCCCTCTCCTCCTCTCCTCTTTCCTGCCCTTCCCTTTTCCTGTCTATTCTTTCTTTTGTTATATTCTTCATTCTACGTATTTTATGTCGTCCGCGTCCTTTTTTTATCTGAGTCCTTTTTTTATCTTTTTTTTTTTTCTTTTTTCTTTTTATCTGCGTTTCACATAGATCGTGAATTAATGTTTTTTTTTTTTTCTCTCTCTCTCTCTCTCTCTCTCTCTCCTCTCTCTCTCTCTCTCTCTCTCTCTCTCATGCTTTTCACCTTTCTCAACGCCACCTATTCCTCACCTCTTGTTTTTCCTCATATATCCGTCAATCTCCTCCTCTTTCACCTTCCCGTCCTTTTCACAGTCCTCTCCAAGTACAAATTTCGAAATAATTATTATTTGCACATAAACAAATTGCCCATTTGTAAGTATTTATTATAGGATCACACCTTGAGTTTACTTATGTATATTTTGTTTACTGTATAAACTAATGTGTTGGTTATATATGGAAATTTAGATTTATGTTTATTTATATAAATTATTTAGGACTATAAAATATGACGTCTTAAGGTTTAAAATATATACTAGCACAGGTCTGTACAAGAGCCTCGGCTCAACGGACCTGGTCCTCAGATATACTGTATGTACAGTAAATATATTTGTTTAACAATTGTAACAAGAGGTCAATAAATATATCAATATCAATATCCTCCTCCTCCTGAGCAAATAAACAAAGAGGATATGCATGATCCACTGCGAGCCTGTGCAGGAGAACAAAGGCCAGGAAAAGAGCCTTTACAGACAGAGATCACCTCGTCTTGCCTCACCTTCCTCCTCCTCTTCTTCCTCCTCCTCCTCCTCCTCCTCCTCTTCCTCCTCCTCCTCCTCCTCCTCCTCCTCCTCCTACACCTTTCCCTCCGCCAGACAGAGACAGGCAGACTTACGGATAAGGTGAGTCATCGATATATCATTCACTGATAACGTAGACCCTCATTATAGAGCGATAAAAGGGACAGTTTGGCATCACGACCCTGTTGCTTATGCGAAATCTTATCAGTAAAAAGGGAAAAATTTATGCTATCTTATATTGAGGGCAAGGTATTGTTATCGATGGCGATTCTAAAAATAAAGATCGAACCAGAGCAAGGTGAATCAAAAAGTAAGCGATGGGGGTAAAAAAAAAGTGCCTATCTATATGAGGTGAAGCGTCCGAGATTCATTGAGGCAAGTAAGGTGATGAGGTGTAAGATGAGGCTTGAAGAGTGAGGATAAATGAGTGGCAAAAACAAGACAAGTAATAAAATAAAATAAAAGCGAAAGAAAATACATTACCAGCATGAGTAAGAAACAACAAGTGTGTCTCATTAAGCAGCGATGAGACAATTAATTACACAGATAAAAGGGAAACCCTAGCAGGGGAAGTGCCTCATTATGGCGCGTGGGGGGAGGAGGGGGGTCAGGAATGAAAGGAACACACACTCATACACACACACACACACACACACACACATACACCACTCTCTCTCTCTCTCTCTCTCTCTCTCTCTCTCTCTCTCTCCTCTCTCTCTCTCTCTCTCTCTCTCTCTCTCTCTCTCTCTCTCTCTCTCATTTCTCTCTCTCTCTCTCTTTTCTCTCTCTCTCGCTACCTCTCTCACGTGACTCAACGCTTCAGCCACTCAATGGGCTATATATCAGTATAAAGGTCGGTCAGATGAAACATTAAAAAGATGAGAGGTTAGAAATACGGATGCAAAGTCAATCAGAAAACTTATATGAAGACTTCTAAGAAAATCAGTCATGCATGAATGCCCAAGGGAATAAAAGACTATACTAATAATTAAGCAAAAAGTGAAAAGAAATGATAAAATAAGTTTGATAAATTGGAAGATAATGAAATTCCATAAACCACAGCCCCGCACGCCCGACTCATCCTTCCATTACACCTGCAAACTCGTAATAATGAGGCACCTGCGAGGCTTAATTGACAGCCGACGACAGGTGAGTGACAGGTGAGGCGCCGCGGACGGGCAGGTAAGGTTGGGAAGTGGACTCCAAGGGATCACGTGGGCCTTATCTGAACCCAAACAAAGAGCATGAAGATGATGATGATGATGATAATGATGATGAAAATAACTATAATGATACGTTTCCTGGTAAATTTTCATTTTATTACCTTCTCTCATGATTTTTTGATAACTTTCTCATTCTTCCTCACTCAGTCACGACTTTCTCCTGTTCCATGTTTCTTTTCTCTCTCTCTCTCTCTCTCTCTCTCTCTCTCTCTCTCTCTCTCTCTCTCTCTGATACAGATATCCTGTATCTCTTTCTCAACCGTCAACTATTTCTTCCCATCAACATTTTAGCTTTTCTTACATGTCTTTCCTTTCCCTACATTAGTCTGTCTGTCTGTCTGTCTGTTGTCTGTTTATCTGTCTGTCTGTCTATTTTTCTGTCTGTCTGTCGCCACGTCTCATGCCCACGCCCTAACCTAACGCCCACGCCAGGCAGGAGAGAGTTCACATCAAAGGGCGTCTCGCTATTATGACACGTAAATAGCATGTGTTTGAAGGGATAAATATGAACCGATTTGAGAACGGTTGGACTCCCTCCTTTTCATCCTTCCTTTTCCTTCCTTTCACCTCTCCCTTTCCTCCCTGCCATCCTTCCCTTTCCTCCCGATATATTTCCTCCATCATGCCACCACACCCCTTCCCCCCTCCATCCCTCTCACCCACATAACACGTCCCTTGCACAAACACTCACGCCCAACATGTTCCCTTCACTCTCCGTCTCTTTCTCGCTCGTCTGGTTAGCTTCTCCTCCTCCTCCTCTCCACCATTAGTCATCCGAGCAGGCGTCACAACACCTGTGTACCCCTCTCATGAAGGAGGGGCTGGATAGGTGAGTCGGGAAGGTCCACCCAAGTATTGTTCCCCAAGAGTGCCTTCCTCACCTCTCTTGAGTTTAATGAATGGCCCAACAATTGTATAATTACAGGCTACAGGCTGCTAAATACAGGTACCCGTTGCAAGTCCATAGTTCAGGTGATTATAACAGGTGTTAGGTATATTAGGTTACAGGTACTCAGCACGATCCAGAAACTAGTTACAGGCTATGGATGCAGGCGCTTGTTATGTGTTGTGTATGTATACGAGTATGGTGATTACAAGTTAGGATCATAAAAAGTTGAACACAGGTAGGTATACAATGTAGTACAAATCAAATACTTATTTTCAAATGAATACCTTGACCAATAGTAATGTTTGCATTTTTTGTATCATTATCAAACCATAATTCAATACAGATTTCCCAATACGGTTCCGTGTATGTTCCTATAACAACATTAGAACCGTCGCTGGAGGGATGTGATTGAGTGTGTTCGTTAAGCAACACTTTCCTGCACCCCCCACGCATCATCTGCCTTATTCATCCCCCCCAAGCCACCCTCATCCCTCTCCTCCACTCTTTACCACCTCTCACCCACTCACTGCCTCCCCACGACCTCTTTTCTACCCCATGCAGCATACACCAAGTTCTCCATGACCTGCCTCCACTTTCCTGCCTTGGTTCTTCTCTTGAAAATAAGAGACTTTGCCCCACTTGTTGCCCTTTGATCTTGCGAGATAAATAAAATCCCTATCTTGTCACCACAACGTATGCTTATCCTCCAGGATGAGTGTGAATGCATCTTCTTTCTGAAGGTGAGTACGGTTATATGAGGCCTTTGAGTCATACGTCTGACCCTCTTCTTGGTCCTGAGCCGCTCCAGGAGAACGCATCAGTCCTGTATATATATAGGAACTCTCCTCTCGCTTGTTAGCTAACCCTTGAGAGAACACTGCACTTCCTGACACAGCAGCAACTTAATGAACTGGATTGTCGGCAATTATTAAGATACTGCAGGCTTGAGTGAGACTGAATCAGTAAGAAAGAAAAATTGCTTCTCAAAAATATTGTATTAATGATTACCGTATACGTGGTGTGCGAGTGCGACAGGTCGTGGCTTCTCAGCTATCAGCACCCTGCCTCTATCCAGTGACTTTTTGAGTGCCCAGGTGCATTACAGCGTGAAGAGGCAAGACACTAGGTGGCATCGACGGGAACGTCTGCCACAGCATCAAGTGTGGACCTGTTTACTGTCTTCGAGCACAAAGCTGACTACAGGGACAATGATAACATGCAAGACTCGGATAGCGACAAGGACTACACCAAGGAAGGTAGTGACGTGCGCCGCTGCAGGTCAAGGCGGGGACGCGTTGCTGCCCTCGTGACATATAACAGTCTGGCCAGTGTTCACATTCCACCTGGAGTTCGTGACCAGATATGTAGTGCAGGTGACGGCCGCTTGTGTGTGTGAGTCGTCCAAGGCTCAGCCAGACCAGAGTAGCGGCGCACACCAGGCAGCTCTCGTCACAAAGCCAATGTCGCACCAACAAGATGACTCTCCTCTTTTTCTTTATGTGTATTCTCGGGGTACTTCTATAACACTCTAAGCCCGAAAACCTATAAAGAATACCATAGTCAATGTTCCATCAGCTTGTCAACGCACCTGTTCAATATTAATCCACTCACATAGACGCGAAATCACCAAGTCATCCATAACCCTTACGTGGAGGAACTACCATATGAGCTGACAAAGTATTTAGTCAGGTCGCCGCCAGCTATACCCTGCAAAGCCTGCATGGAATGATAAAGTTTTTTTCTCGATGGATTCTACATCATTAGGATATCTATAAAGCATATCAGGCGGATAACAAGAGAAAATCATTGGGCAATCCGAGACATCAACGATAATCCAAAATGGCCGCATGACGGCCGACTTCCGTAGACATAAATAAAAAAAGACTAACTACTAGGTCTAAAATCACATATGATAGCACTTTTCCATATGATTTTGACATGAGCAATTAATTTATGTGGTTATTTTTTCAATTAGAGGTCAAAAACAAGGTCAAAAGTCAAGTTCAAGGTCACTTTACAGATAATTTTTTTCATGAAAATTTGAATGTGCCATGTCTGGCACATTCCCCTTTTTTGGCATTAAATCAATCAATTCACATGAAACCAGTAATTAAACAGTGTATTCCAAACAAAAATTCTTTATATTGACAATAACATAATCTTTCATCCCAAAAGGAAATTATTAGCAAAATTCTAAATTAATGTCAATTTGTTGTGGCACCCATCCTCTCCTCTGCAGTTACAGAAGAGGGTGCAAGGTAAGCCGTTCGCCTTTTAGCTGCATCTCCTGGAGGCGCATGCCTTGTCGCTGCCACAGTCGCATTTGAGGACTTTCAGGAGATCCGCAGGTGCCAGGGGTGTGTCTGGAGGTACGACAGTAAAAATTGTCGACAATGACTTGAACATGTCCGTTTACTTTTACAGGCTGTCGTCATTCTCTGCAGATCTGCATGCAGGTATTGTGCCACTGCCGAAGAACGCTTGAATCGAAGCACTTCATCATAGGTACAGCTCACGAGATAGTCATGCATGTGCTTGACTGTTTTCTTCTTGTGGAAGGACACCCTAAGTGCGATTTGCAGAGGGGTCGGGTGTTTTTTGATGGCACAAGTGACGATGTTTCCGACCAGAAGAGCAGTAAGTGATTGTTCAGCCAGAGAAAGCTTACCTACTGCAATGTATGTTGTGCTGATTCTTCTGCAATCTCTGTGGAGATGCTTGTCGTATAGGTCTGACTTCGGTACTCCATCTCAGGACTCCGTCAGGACCGTAAGCCTTCCGAGGATCTAGGCCATTAAGAGCAAAGAAAACAGTATTACGAAGGATCTTAATGACAGGCATAATATAGTCAGAGGGTGGAGTAGAAGGAGGAACAAGCCCTTCATCAACCAGAGTGGAATTTTCAGCAAAGGTTTGAGCGAAGAGTTCAGCTTTAGAAATAGATGAGACAGCTGTGGAGCCAACTCGGTGAAGCATTGGAGGGAAAGATGAAGAAGAAAAATTGTTAGAGATGTTATTATGATAGATGCCAGAAGTCACGAGAGGAATTTGATTCAGAAAGATTTTGACATTTTCTATGAATGAAGGAGTTTTTGGTAAGTTGAAGTAAAGATTTGGCGTGGTCAATCTGGTGAATGCCTGGTCATGTAACGTTGCGTGTGTGTGTTCGGGAGGAAGAATACACTTGTGTTGTATCTTTATGTGTAATTAATGATGAGTTATTGGTACAAAATCAGCTGCCGCCAAGACGTTAAGCACTGGGTCTACGTCTGACCCCGGCGGCAACACTGAGATAACTCCTTGACCTGGCGGCTGACCCACGCTCACCTTGTCCGCAAGTGGGTGCCGCTAGAGGTCACTACTTATCCTACAAACATAGAGGCGTCAAACTTAAAGTATAAATAGTTGCCTATTACAATGCTCGGTCACCTACCGGCCGTGCCCTCACGGACCACTGATAAGGCAAGGCGCCGATTACAAAGAATAAATGATATAAAGTGCAAAATATTGATAAGTGCATAATACAAGATAAGTCATGCAACAAAAGTAATTGAATCTTAAGTTACACAACGCAAATAAAAAAGAACAACATAAAGCATAAACATGACAAACAAAAGTGCATGACATTGCAATATGACTACAAACAAAAACACATATATGAAATGGTAAAATAAAATAACTTAAATCTAACACACAAAGAAGAGAGAGAAAACAAATGTGTAAGAGTGGCGTGGCAAGAAGTAGCCGATGCTGGAGCTGTGTTAGCCTTGCGCACTCAAAACAAGTACAAAAACTAATAATAATTAATATTAAAAAATGAGCCGGTGTATGCGGCAGATAGGGCAAAAGAAAGGTTGAAAACCTAGTGACGGTTAACCGATCTAAATTTTTGCCGATAGTCCAGATGTCGGGGAGATTCAGTGCCAGAGTCATTGCGATCAAGCGGAGACTCGTCATCGGTCACGGCATCAGGACGAGGCGCATTAGCTGTTCTGAGGCTATCAACATGAACAACTTGAGTGGTGTCTTTCCAGTAGCGCTGTTTGTGGCAAGCTGCTACTTGAGGCAACCAATCTTCCCAAGCCTCATGAATAGAGCCAACGACATGTCGCAGAATCTCAAGAATTTTCCTGTTGACACGCTCAACCAAACCATTTGAGGCCGCGTGGTAAATGACCGTGAAAGTTTGAGTAATGTCATACTGGCGACAAATCGCTTCCAGGACTCCAAAATAAATAAATGGCGTGACAAAGTATTTTCTCGAACACAAAGCACTGGAATCTACACACAAAAAAAATCACACAAAACGTACTCACAAAAGTTAAGAGGCCAAGAAAAATAACGCACTGGCTAGAGAAAAATACCACAAAAATGTCCGCGTGGTATATAATGAAAATGACAAAAAAAAAAATCACAAAATAACCTTACTAACGGAACACTCGCAAATCACGCGTAACGAAGTACTGTAGGGCTTGGGGCGCGATGACGATGCCGAGGTCGTGCCGTCGTGGGCAGGAATGGAACCGCAGAGAACGGCACGCTGGAGACGTCTGAAGAAGGCGCTGCAGGAGGCGAAGCACGGGCGTGGAAGGAAGGCCAAACAGCAGACAGAAGCTAGCCGACGGACGACAGCGTGGCTGGACAGCAGAGCACAGCAGCAGGCGATGTAGGTGGAGCCGAAGTAGGGCTGCGAGGCTAGACAGCAGGACTGGAACCGGCAGGAGCAAACCGAAGGGAACAGCACAGGCGTCGTGGATGGGAAGTCAATCGCGGGAGACGACGACAGGTAGTTGCAACCAATATTAAAGCTTCGTCCACACTAGCGGGCAAAGCCCGCCGGGCAGTGCCCGTCACGGGGAAAAGCCCGCAGGCACACTGAAACTGTCGTCCACACAGCAGAGCCTGCCTGGCCCAGTCAGTGGCGAGCAGCTGGGCAGCCAGGCAGTGTAGCCGTTCTCTATTCAGGAAGACTGCGTGCGGTACGACAACAATGCGAAGCAGGAAGAACCGTAAGAAGCTGGCACTGTGTACCATGATCATTGCTATGTGTCTGAAAAAGAAAAAGGACAAAGAGGAAAAAAAGAAGTGGCTCCACTTCTCCACTCCAAAGCTCCACATGTAACCTCGCATGTCTGGTAGCGACGCACTGCCGGGCGCAGCAGGCAGTGCCTGGTGAAATCGCTCACCCATCGCTCATACCATCACGGGCATTTTACTCGTTTGCCCGCGGGCACAAGCGGTGAGCCCGTCAACAGGCAAACTGCTCGCTTGTGCCCGCGGGCTAGTGTGGACGGACCTTAAGCGGCACAGGACAGCAGCAATCGTGAAAGTGGCCACGAGGTCCCTCGTGGCTCGACCAGCAACACACACATATGTAGATGAAAAGGCAACACACGAACCAAGACCACCGTTGACTGCCGCCAATGTTATGGTGGCTTATAGCTTGTTGTCCTCGTAATCACCGTGGTAGGATTGGTTGTAGGTAGCGTGGCGGTATAGTCCTGAGCGGTGAAATGGCGGAAAGCACGTGTTGCGTGGTTCGGTGAATCACGCCCTTATGGACGTGTCTGGTCGTGTAACGTTGCGTGTGTGTGTTCGGGAGGAAGTATACACTTGTGTTGTATCTTTATGTGTAATTAATGATGAGTTATTGGTACAAAATCAGCTGCCGCCAAGACGTTAAGCACTGAGACCACGTCTGACCCCGGCGACAACACTGAGAGAACTCCTTGACCTGGCGGCTGACCCACGCTCACCTTGTCCGCAAGTGGGCGCCGCTAGAGGTTACTACTTATCCTATAAACATAGGGGCGGCAAACTTAAAGTATAAATAGTTGCCTATTACAGAGAGAGAGAGAGAGAGAGAGAGAGAGAGAGAGAGAGAGAGAGAGAGAGAGAGAGAGAGAGAGAGAGAGAGAGAGAGAGAGAGAGAGAGAGAGAGAGAGAGAGAGAGAGAGAGAGAGAGAGAGAGAGAGAGAGAGAGAGAGAGAGAGAGAGAGAGAGAGAGAGAGAGAGAGAGAGAGAGAGAGAGAGAGAGAGAGAGAGAGAGAGAGAGAGAGAGAGAGAGGAGAGAGAGGAGAGAGAGAGAGAGAGAGGAGAGAGAGAGAGAGAGAGAGAGAGGAGAGAGAGAGAAGAGAGAGAGAGAGAGAGAGAGGAGGAGAGAGAGAGAGAGAGAGAGAGAGGGAGAGAGAGAGAGAGAGAGAGAGGAGAGAGAGAGAGAGAGAGAGAGAGAGGAGAGAGAGAGATGAGAGAGAGAGAGAGAGAGAGAGAGAGAGAGAGAGAGAGAGAGAGAGAGAGAGAGAGAGAGGAGAGAGGAGAGAGGAGGAGAAGAGAGAGAGAGAGAGAGAGAGAGAGAGGAGAGAGAGAGAGAGAGAGAATGAAAAGGGGAGCGAAAGATAACTCATTTTTGTGTGTTAGGTCTACCTCCACCTACATAGTACATGTCACAAGTGCTTGTGGGCCCTTCGGACCCGTGTATTGATGTTTGTAGTAGTAGTATATATTAGACAACATGTGATTGCAAACTCCAATCGTGTTGTTACTGTCGTTGGTCACTGGTCAAAGTGCCTCGGGGTAGACCACGTTCCGTGTGATTCGAAACCTTTGTGTTCCGTGTGATTCCAACACACACACACACTCACACAAACGTCCATGAGTCTACTGAGTTCGTGGAATGCGGCAAGACGTTATCGCAGAGTTTTTCCTGTAATCTGGGGAGGCGGTAGCGGAGTGGTTAGCGTCTCCGACTGGTGTTCTCGGTGACCCGAGTTCGATCCCCGAAGAAACCCAAAACCTTTCTGCACCGTCGAGTGGCCTAAGAAAACCCACATGCCCTGCCCATCAACTCTACCTTCGATTGCGAGTGCATCGGAGGACACAGGGGGGCGGCATGAGCCTGTAATCACAGGCGTCACTATAAGAATCCTGCCTGCGCCACCACGGGCGAGGACCAACCATCAGAGCCCTCAAGTGAACTTCCAGAGCCTACCATCCGAGCCCTGGGTCACCACTGCCTACAGGCGCTATAGGCACAAATGTAAAAAAAATAAAAAATAAAAATTTAATACTCCTAAAAGTGTTTTTAGCCCAAAACCCCTCTTCAAAATTATTCAATTGACATGGGACCAAGCCGCGTACCACATACGATATATTTGCGATTTTTTGAGCCTACTCTCATCAAAATTGAATTTACAGTTTCGGCTACCCAAAATAGACAGACAGACACACAGACACACGGCTACTCCTATAGTATATTAGATGCGGTGGAGTCAGCTCGGCGTGGTAGACTCTTTACTGTACCCTTTACTGGCTTTGCTCCCGCCAGTCAGCTCTCCCCCGCCTTCCCTGCCCTCAAGAGTCGCCAGGTCAGGACTCACATCCTTGTTGTTGTCAATTTGAAGTCATATTTTTGTTCGTCTCTCGTGCAATCTGAATTTTCTACCTCCTCTCTCTCTCTCTCTCTCTCTCTCTCTCTCTCTCTCTCTCTCTCTCTCTCTCTCTGACCGGTTTCTCGATTTAGTTCGGTATTTCCGTAAAATATATTTCGTTTATCTCTGTACTTCCTTCGCCGCTTTCGCTCACCTCAGTAAAGTTAAAGTTCCCGATTATTTATTTTCTCTCCCACTCTGCAGCTCAGTCCAACCTTATTATTACTTCGTTTATGTCTACAATTCAACAGTCTTGGTCCCCCTTCTCGGCGCCTCAAGAAACAGATGGCTTGCACGCGCGGGTACTGGCTGCAGAGACTCGCTCG
>JACEEZ010013345.1:102500-105000 GCA_016584305.1 Chionoecetes opilio
TATATATATATATATATATATATATATATATAAAAAATATATATATATATAATATATATATATATATATATATATATAAAATATATAAATATATATATATTTTATATATATTAAATATATATATAAAATATATATATATATATATATATATATATATATATATATATATAAAATATATCATATATATATATATATATATATTAGGGTGCCCCTTATTTTTCGAAAGTCGAAATTTTTATCGGGACGGGCAGTTTTCTGGTTTGTATCCAATCAAAAACAACGTGTGTAAAATATTTATGAAATCAATTAATATTTAGAGGTCACTCAACGAGGTCAAAGTTTGGAGATTTTGGAAAAAAATATGTGGTATTTTACATTGTTACAGATGTGTATGTAATTGGAAATTAGGACATATTTTGCTCGATTATTACCAAATACATGCTAAATAACATAATTACTTTACATAATTTTGGTTCTAGGTCCCCCTCGTTACGAGTATTAGCCCCTCAAGGGGGGGGGGGCCTCATGGGCGTCCATCTCCCACTCATTGTCGCCTAGTTCGCAGAAGTCACTGAAGACTTGCGAGCGTCAGGATAGCCACGGCGGTGACTTTCGACGACTTGAAGCAAGTATTGCCTCTGTTCCTCATCTTTCGTGAGGGCCAGGTTGAACTTCTGCATAAGCGCCACACCCCGTTCAGCGAAATCGTTCGTCACAGCCAGGGCCCTCACTCTGCGCGCCGCTTCCATGTAGTTGGGGTCCTGGGACCATGTTGTAGGGTCGTTGCGGAGGAAGTCACGTTCCAGACGCAGGATTGTGAAGAAGTACGCCGTGCTGGTGGTGACGAAGTGGGCCACGGTTTTGCTCGGAATGGCTTCGATGGTGGCGTCGACTTGAGCCAGCCGCCGAAGAGGATCATCTGACTTCTCCTCTTGCTCCATAGTCTTGAGCATGTCCCGCTTGATCGAGGCTGGCAAGTTGTCATCGAAGAACCCCAATCCCACGATTCTCTCGCTCAGGTACCACAGGTGGCGACGGAACGCTGTGGACGTTGCCTTGCTCACCGCCTTGTCGGGGTAAGCCAGCAGCGCCTTGAGAAAAGCCAGGTCCTGCGCCGGGGCCGCTGCCGACTGGGACGCCTTGGAACAGGCCGTCACGTATGTGGAGACGCTGAAAGTGACGAATCGCCGGATGCCGGATGTCTCGGCTGCCGTCAGTGAGAACTGGTCCCGGTACAGGTACACCTTGATGGCATACAGGACCTTGGCCATCCAGCGAGCACGGTGGAGGGCGCCCGGGCGAGCGAAGCGGGTTCCACGCTTGGGTTGTCCACCGAAGACGATGATGGAAAGTTCTATGAGTTTGCGGTAGTCATCTCGTGGATGCTGAACGTCAACAAGGCGACCAAACTCGGCCAACAGGTCGTCGCGGATCTCGTGAAGGTGAGGCGGGATGTCCTCGTCGGTGAAGGGTTTAGGTGCCGCCTTGTTAATGAGTTCCCAGAGGTTTTGGAATCGTTTGAAGATCAGGATGTCCGGACCAGTCGAGGGACCGAGGCACGCCGTGAATGCCTTCTCGCACACCAGCTCGAGAACATGATGGCGACAGGCCAAGTGAAGAAGAGGTCGCTCGAGGCTTTGCTCAATGATCGAGCAGGCTCCCCCAACCCGGCCGGTGTTCGAGGCGGTAGTGTCGAAGGACAGGGAGCAGATCCTCTCCTTGATCTCCCAGTCGTCGAGCGCTGAAATCACGGCATCTGCCATGGCGCGGCCGGTGCCGTTGGGCAGGCTGGGCACAGCGAGGAGTTTGTCCACGCCGTCGCCGGAAACCATGATGGCAAGTCGGTCAACAGCTGGGCCATCTCCGGAAGGGACGATTTTGCCGTCCCAGTGAACGGTCAGTGGAACGGAAGGCTTGAATGCAGCCTTGATCTCTGCTGTCGCCTCAGCGCGGAACTTAATCCGTTGACGACGAAACGATTCGCGGTTGAGCACCAGCTCCTGTGGGTTGTGCCCTAGACTTCACGCAGCTGCCGCCAGGACGTGAACGCCTTGACTGTCGGTCATCTTCGTCCGATCCATTGCTGCGGCGAGCTGTGCGTCCATAATCTTCTTCGTTGCGCGCGCACGTTTGGGTGGCGACGGTGCTTCCTCAACGGACGACGTTGACGGCCCGGCGACTCGTCCGCGACGTCGAGTCGGAGACCGGTTGGGGCTGCTGGCGCTTGAGCTTGAGCTTGATGCCAGTTCAGCAAGTTCATCTTGCGTCTGTCTCTCTTGCTTTGCGTCCTCTTCACGACGGGTGGTTTCTTCTTCCCTCCGAATAGCACGGGTTTCTTTGGCGTGAAGAACCATATCACGGGTGGAGGACATCGATCCGCGCCGCCCATCCTCTCTCTTCGCCTTTAAGAATTCCCGATCCTCGGGATTCGTAATCATGGACTTCGCATTCTCGTGGCCGATGTCGAACAGTCCGTCGAGGGATGCCACGAACTCTTCCT
>JACEEZ010013345.1:117500-135000 GCA_016584305.1 Chionoecetes opilio
TTCAGGGTCATGGCTAATTTGAATTATCATGACACGGCGTTGCTGATCTCCGAGATTGAGAGACGGGCTTGTTTATGGGACCCCTCAAGAGAAGACTACACAAACAAGATAACGAAGACAGAAGCTTGGGTCGAGGTGTATATCTCGCTGTATCCTGATTATGAAGAAAAAAACACTGAAGAAAAACAACAAGAGAGAGCCTGTGGCAGAAACCGCAAGTGCCCGCAACGAGGCACGGTGTCTGCCGCACGCCGCAGCGGCAGAAACCGGACGGCAAAAACCGCTCGTGTGAAAGAGGCCTAATGTCGCTATGACGTTAACCACAATTGATGAGGTGGCTCCTGACTCATCCTATGCGGCCGTGACTGCGTCAGGAAAACCGACCTTCACCTGCACATACTGCCAGCGTGAAGGACACACCACTAGCAGGTGTTTTAATCGGGTCAAGGATCAGCGTAAAGCCAAGAGAAAGAATAATTCTCGTGACGCCAGTGGTCCTGTAAATGCTCAGTTTACCAATAAACATTATTATTAAGATGAGACACCTCCACCGCGAAGTCAGATGCGACCTAACAACACAAAACTATACAACCCTAATCCCTCTTCCCCTCGTGGCGCGACAGGAAACAATCCATATTGTTCAATCCATGAAAGCACCACCCATTTCACTGATGACTGCTTAACGTTTGTCAAAATGAAAGACAACTTTTCCCGAGGCCGTGGAAGGGGCGGTCATTCAAAAACAAAGAATGACTGACTGACTGACTTAGGAAGAAAAATCATTAAGGAAGAAAATACTGCAGTGGTATCGGATGATGGTGAGATATATGCATCCTTAGTAGCCGCTTGCAGTCAAGCCAACATAAGGGGCTTTTGTCACAAAAATGGGACGGTTAAAGGCATCTTTTGCCCGTGGATACTGGCGTCGCCGTCAATGTGCTGTCAGAAAAGGCTTACCTTGCACTAAAACGTGCGTCGCGCGGAAGTCAATGGCCTCTTCGTCCCAATGACCTAAATTTAATGGGTGTTACTAGCGAGCCTCTCAACATTTTAGGTATTGTTCGCCTACCCATCAGCTTAGGAAAAGGCACATCTATTATGCGTTTGGATTTTTATGTAGCTTCCAACTTCTCCTTGCCCACGGATGGGTTGTTAGGGTTGAAATCGCTCAATTCCAATCGTATGGTGATTCATCCTGACATCAATATGATCAAATTTCAAGGAAAAGGCTTTCAAGTGATGAATCAACCCATGCGCCTGACTTCCGAGTGTGAACTAAATCGCAAAGTAAATCTAGGTACTTTACCAGCCCAAACTCAGGCCGTACCTGCCCTTCAGAATGTAAATTCTACCCAAAAAGATAATAGGGAGAATTGGAAAGTTGTTAATGCCACGGTATTAGGGGACCACGAGATACCCCACCGTGTGACCATGCACATTCCCGTGTCAGTCCCCAAAGCTACCGTAGGGTGTGACATCTGCTTTGAAGGTCCTAGTCAAATAAAAAGACTAGTTGTGGAATCAACTCTGAGCACGGTTCGTGAGGGACACAAGACTGTCGCCCTTGTGGTCAATAGCACCGACGGTCCCATCAAATTAAAACAAGGGGTCCTCTTAAGTAAAGCATTAGCTTATGACGCGTCGGTTGTAGCAGAACCTTTGGAACTCCCAGCTACTTGTATTTCTTCAGTATACAATAATACACTCGAAAACAAGCCGGCTCCTGTACAAACCTTTGATTCACTCGTCACTGTAGTGGACTATCCTGAATTAAAGCCTTCACTGTTAGGACTTTTACAACAATACCGTGATGTTTTTGCCATGCCAGGAGACTGTCTAGGCGTTACTGACCGAACAACACATCACATTAAATTAAAATCTGGTACCCAGCCGGTCTATATTCCAGCCTATCGACTTCCTCACAGTTAGAGGCAAATAGTCGATGATCAAATAAAAGATATGTTGGAACAGGGTGTAATAAGAAATTCACGATCACCGTGGAACTCGCCCTTATTTCTCGTTCCTAAAAAGGACGGAAGTTACAGACCTGTAATTGATTTTAGGCGGGTAAATGAAGTAGCTGAGGACGATAGGTATCCTCTCCCTGTTTTAAGTGACTTGTTGATGGCTCTAGGACCAGGTAATATACTTTTCAGTAGCCTTGCTCTTCTAAGCGGTTACTGGCAAGTACCGATGGCGCCCGTGTCAAGGGAAGTAACTGCTTCCAGCACTCCCAGCGGACATTTTGAGTGGCTTAAAATGCCTATTGGGCTTAAATCAGCCCCTATCACTTTTCAAAGAATGATAAATACCTTGTTTGCTGATATGCTAGGAAACAATGTATATGCACATCTTGATGATGTGATCATTTGTAGTAAGGATTCAGAGTCTCATTTTGCCACTTCAGAAGCTGTACTCCTTAAGCTTAAAGAAGCAGCTCTAAAAGCTAAAATCACGAAGTGTGAGTTGCTAAAAGCTAAAATTTCCTTCTTAGGACATATCGTCGATGAGGACGGAACTCACACCATGAATGATAAAATTAAAGCAATTCAAAACTTCCCGCAACCACAGAGTGTAGACAATGTCCGTTCTTTCATTGGATTGTGTGGCTATTATCGGCGATTCATTAAAATTTTTGCCGCCATGGCATCGCCTCTGAACAGATTGTTAAAGAAAGATATACCGTTTCATTGGAATGCTGCACAAGATAAAAGTTTTCAAGACTTGAAATTTTCCCTAACCAACGCACCTATCTTGGCGTTTCCAGATTATAAGGCTCCTTTCATCATGTATACGGATGCGTCTGCCCTGGGCCTTGGAGCGGTTTTAATGCAACCTGACGCAAGCGGTAAAAATCGCGCTGCTGCATATGCGAGTAGAACCTTAAATCCTGCCGAGTCAAATTACTCTGTCACTCATCAGGAGACGCTCGCTGTTGTCTGGTCTCTCAAACATTTTAGGGATATTATCTTTGGATATGATATAACTATATTTACAGATCACGCAGCCGTCACCGAACTATTTAAGGGAAGAAACCTTAGCGGTAGACTCGCGCGCTGGTACCTAACATTACAAAAGTTTAATCCAACGTTTAAATACGTACCAGGTCGAGCCAATGTAGTGGCTGACGCCCTGTCTAGGAATGTACCAGTAGGATCCGTGGGACAAACACCCCCTGTTTTACAAAATTTAGCCATTCATAAATTAGCCAATGCCCAGCGTCAACATGACGTGTGGAACAAGGTCATATATGCTCTGGAATCAGGTGATGAATCAAATTTACCAAAATTTACAATTCCTTTCTCAAAATTTTTGTTGTCCTTAGACGGAGTGCTTTGTAGATATTGGCCTCAAAAAGCAGATCCTGTGGCACAATTTGTGATACCTGAGTCATATGTACCTGTGGTATTAAAGTTAATTCATGATGCGGTTATTGCCGGTCATCCAGGGAAGGAGCGAACCCTTACTGCGGCCCGTAGAAGTTATTTTTGGCCGACCATGCGTGTAGACATAGACGCGTATGTAGCAAAGTGTGTGAAATGCGCTCAACACAAAGGGACGGTGCCTAAGCCAGCACCGATTTTAGAATATCCTCCCCCAGAACGACCATGGGACGTAGTTGCAATAGACCTACTTCAGCTTCCCGCTAGCCATCAGGGTTCCAAGTACCTCTTAGTATGTGTAGATCACTTGTCTAGGTACGTTGTAATGGCCCCATTAAAGGATAAAACTGCCCGTGCGGTTGCTCACGCCCTCATAGCCAATCTATTTTGTCCCTACTCGACACCACGAGTATTATTAAGTGACAACGGGGCGGAGTTTCGCAACGCACTTCCGAGTGAAATTTGCAAAATGTTTAACATAAGTCAAACCTTTGTAGCAACATATCACCCCGCCAGTAACGGCCTTGTGGAGCGCACCAATAGGAAAATCCTAGAAATTTTGCGCCCGGTTGTCAGTGGCTTACTAGAAAATTGGGAAGATTGGTTACCACATGCAGCAGCTAGCATAAATAGTAGCGTTTGCGAGTCAACAGGACAATCCCCGTATTACATAGTTTTTGGGATAGAGAAAAGACTCCCTTATGACTTGCTAGGTAGTCCTCAACAACCTGTGTATAATATTGATGATTATGCTAAGAGACAATTACAGGTTTTCTCAGACATCCATGAAGATGTAAAAGACAGACTGCTAGTTTCAAAAGCTGCTATGTGCTCCCAACAACACAAGCGTTCTTCTCCTGTTACTGTACACGTAGGTGACTTTGTAATGATTAGAGTACCCGAGAGACACTCAAAATTGTCTCCTAAATTTGTGGGACCACGCCTGGTGTTCAAACAATTTCAAGGTCATAAGTTTGAGATATTTGATCCTTGGTTAAATACATTGGAGGTAGTACACAGTGACAGACTTAAAAAGACCAGTGCAAAGCCTGATTTAACCTTAGTAGAAACTGCACCAGTGAGCAATGCTACTCGTCTGACTAATGATAACTCAACTCTTCCAACTAACCCACCGCATGCTTATAACCTGCGCTCTGGTAACAAATAGTTTGTTGCTAATAACTTGTTTTTGTTCCAGACATGTTTGCCTTCATATATCTCTTCACCATGAGCTCTACTCTGGCTCTGGACCCTTCACATCTCAAGCCTGGAGCCCTCGCTGCCCACTTGGGTCGAGTCTCCCTGGTGGAGGATGTGTTGTGGGTTACGTACCCTCATACTGCTCTTCTGAGGATACCGAGCAGGTTGAGGGAGGTCACGGAGCAACTGAACACAGCTTTAATTCAATTGGAAAATAGTCTCCCACAGAAACCTATGTCCCTGGAGATCGAATTGGGTCAGGGGATCAAAAATGATCATAGAGACCATTATTTTCCTCTCTTTCGTGCACGTCTGACTTACCTCAATGACACAATCAATCTTGCCCTAGACAACTACCACGGCCTTGATGTTTCTAACCGAGCTGAACGGGGATTCATTGATGGTATAGGTCAACTGTCACGCATGATATTTGGAACGGCTATGAATGAGGATGTAGAAGAATTACGTAACAGGTTTAATCAGCTAGCTTCCATAGCATCAGCAAACAATAAAGCCATACAGTTAAACTGCATGAAAATCGCTAAACTTGAAATGCATGTGAATGATCTTGCCTTGTATGTTGATAAACTAACATTTACTATGAACAAGGTTCTAGCCAGTTTAAACGACATATATATTTCTATGGAAATTAATAAAATACTACCCATACTGGAGAACACAGCTAACTCTCTTTTGCATGCTAACTCAATGATAATACAGAACATTGCAGACGTAGCGCGTGGAAGGGTGACTTCCTCTCTTCTCCCTGTCAAGGACTTTATCCTTGCTTTAGATATTGGAGAAAAGGAATATAAATTAAAACCCTTGTTTGACTCACACGGTATTCATCACTACTATCCCTTACTGGAGTCTGTGCTGACGTCAGACGCAATAGTCATTCATATACCCTTTCAATCATCGGACATATTTGAAGTTCATCAAATTGAACCGTTTCCTTTTGCAGTGAATGAAACATTAATGACTGTAAACTTGCCTCAATCGATTATTTTAATATCCAAATACTTGCCGTTGTACGCGATTGGTCATTTATCTGATTTGCAAAAATGTAAGTCCGAGTATCGCAATTTATTTCATTGTCCAGCCTCACTCTTTGCCTTTCTGCCCTTAACGGGTGGAGTTTGTGAAATTGTGCTAACCCAGAATGATGCTTCTATGGCCCTGTCTTTGTGCCCTTATACTCACCTGGCACCTAAGGAAATATTTCATCGATCATTTTTTAGTCATCACTATTTTTTTTTCACAAAACCCTTTCTTTGTGGTTTGTAGTATCCCTGACGGCACTGAAAGCAAGGAAGTGTCAGGTCACTTCGCGGTTCTTGTCGCCTGTCATGTGCGCTCCGTCAACCTGACACTATTCCCTTCTACATTCCACCATGGTTTTATTGGTAATTAATTTTTCTAGTAATATTTTTCCCATTGATAGCTTGAAATATGTAAATTTCTCTAAAATCAAGTATATTACTAACAGCCTTTCCGAGTTCACTTTTTCTAACTCCTCGGATTTAAAAGCTGCTGTACAGGATTCCCTACCAGTTTACTTAACTCCTTATGTACATTATCCCTCAATCATTAAATCCTATTGTACTTTTTATTATTATTGTGATTCCTCTGTGCTGTGTTGTCCAGAAAGCTCTCAATTTGTATAGGCACCTTAAAGGGAATATGGACAGCGAAGTCGTGACTCCATAGTACACATATAACATGGTTAGGTACATGTCTCTAGAGTCTAGCCCATCGCGAGGACGCGATATGGGTAGGTGACCGAGCGATATTAGGATCCTGAATAGGTATAGATTATATGTATATAACTAATTTATCAATTAAGCTACAGGATGTGTGTCGCCTGTCTGTCTGAGGCAACAACATCTTTTGATGAGGTTATGTTGACGAAGTATCACGCCATGGCCTGCATCAAGACAACCTGGTGTCTTGATGCACACGTAGACACCTCGCCCTGGTTTCCAGACTACACACACAAGTTGTGTGTGTATCATCTCAGCGCTCTGCCCAAGGATGATGAAAGCTGACACAAGTGGGAACAGGCCTGAGAGACATGAAGACCGGAACCTGTCAGATTCCGGCCAAAACTCATATATGCTGCAACTGGCCGGAGGAAGACAGAAGCCAACGGACGGAGTCGCTGAGCTGTTCCGGCCATTCCTTGGCCGTCGGAACACGTGACTTGTCACTCGCCCTCACAGGTTGTATAAAATATTATTTTAATATATATATATATATAATATATATATATCAAAATTTATATATATTATATATTATTATATATAATATATATATATATATATATATATTGTAATTATTGTTCTGGTACTTTATATTAACAAAGCCATATAAACAACCGCTCGACCACTTTTATTAAGCTGCCATTTGAAGTGTCTGGCTAGGACGGTGAAGACTCCTACCCATCAATCTACACTTCTGAGGCAATCATCCCCTACAGTGTCATCAACACTTGTAAGTATTCTTACTCGGGTTGACCCCAGTTACCTGTAATAACAATACAGATAAGGGTAACAGGGAGAGAAGGATAAATAAGGAAATAGAAGAAGAGAATGGGAGAAGAGAGAGAATACTGATAACGGTAGTGGATAGAGAGAGAGACGACAAGGTTTTGCTGACACAAGTTATCCTTATCAACCAGCGAGGGGAGATATTGCTGACACTAGCTGTTCTAAAGATGAGGGTCCACGAATAGGGGGCAGGAGTAGGAGGAAGTAGTGAGAGAGAGTGAGAGGAGAAGAAGGAACGAGAGATGGGAAAAAAGGGGTAAAGAGTGCTGAGCCAACAGAGTTGCCCGCGGTCAAGCAGCCATCAACTCACGCCGTCACCTCACACCTAACTTCATAACTGTCGCACTGAGATAGCCTTTGACCTGTACCCACCACCACACGCCTGGCCTCTCCCTGAACAGAGGACAGAGGGAGAATCTTTCTAACTTTGTGTGTGGGGAGACGTGCCTCGCAGCGCGCGGTGATAAGTGACTACGAGACTAGTATTGTCTAAGTGCAGCGAGCGAGTTTACGTGGTATTCCTTCCAGGTCTCTACACGCGCTCAAGTATGTGGCTTAGTTCCACTTTGCCGCTCCACCCACGCCACGCTCTAAACCGAAGCCCACCGCTTCGCTTGTCTCCCGGGGCAGGTGCTACTCAACTCTACGATGCCCCGAAGTCCTGCCAGAGCACTTGCCCCTGGGTTTCCCTTGGGCCCCTGAGATGACGGGGCCACGGCGGGGCGACGAAGGAGCGCCCCGCTTTGCCCCACGGGGCGGGAAGTGCAACTATACGATGCCACGACGTCCCTGCAACACACCCGCCCCTGTGGCTTTTCCCCTGGGCCCCTGGGACCACGGGGCCGCTGCGGGGCGACAAAGGAGCGCCCCGCATTGCCCCATGGGGCGGGAAGTGCAACTCTACGGTGTCACGATGTCCCTGCAACACACCCGCCCCTGTGGCCTTTCTCCTGGGCCCCCAGGGATCTCGAGGCCACGGCGGGGCGACCAAGGAGCTTTGCCCCAAAGGCAGGTACGTGCAACTCTACGGTGCCACGACGTCCTGCAACACTACCTACCCCTGTGGCTTCTCTTCAGGGCCTTCGGGGGACCACTGGGTATTGCGCGAGACAAGCGTCGGGCCTAGGGGAGGAGGTGGAACTCTACGCTGCTACGACGCCCTGCTAGACACCTGCCCCTGTGGCTTCCCCTGGGTACCCCCTGGGACCCCGGGGCATTACGAGACACCCGCAGCAGGGTTTTAGGACCCCTTGAGCACCATAGATCCTCCAGGAGGCTATGCAGCAGATGGTGATGTATTAATTATGATACAGTGCATGACAGGGCGGGCGATTAATAATGCCCCCGGGGGAACTGGGCAAGTCAGGGACCACGGGGGGGACAGGGAGGGACGCCCCCCCAGCAATGCCGGAGCGTTTACCAGCCTGGGGAGGCAAGCTCCCCGTATCTCCGACGCCACGGGCACTGCCCCGTTTACCTTAAGTACATGGAGATATGCCCAACCCGGCACCTCACAGGTAGGGGTGCCGGGGATTAGATGTCATGCCACGTCAGCGACCGATTGGATAGAACCGTAGCGGGTTGGGGGGTCCGCTAACAGGAGCATCACCCCCCGTTGAGCCCCTGCACTCCCCCAAAGTGCTTGGGGCTTAACAATAACTATCATTATCATATTTTTAAATTCACTATCATAGTCTACGCCACACCACGAATTGTGATAAACAGACGTAAAGTATAAAACGGGAATAGAAAATTACTATCCCAAACATCACCACCACAACCATTTGTCTCATCGCAGCAATATACAGACCACAACACAACAACACAAAACAACACATTACTAGTCCCTCTCGGCAGCCGCCGCCGCCAGGAAATCTCTTGTCAAAACAGATCACGACGGAAGAAAAATCCACCACCACTACCAAGTAATGATGAAAAAGATACAACAGAAAAAATTAGGAGAGCGGTAAGCCAGAACCGAGCCCCCGAGAGAGTCGTCACCCCTGCAGGGGCACCGTGCATGTGTACCTTTGTGTACTGCGCCGCGCAGAATTATGGCTTCCGTCGGAGTAGTTGGTGGACGCCGGGATGTTTATCGGGGTAATTAAGCGAGGCGCAGGCGGGCATATTTAATTAACATGTATTGCAAATTTTAATTAGATCTCACGTCGAGTTCTCCAGTGTATAAATTGAGGGCAAGAAAAGCTCCCGTGGCGGCTACAGGGAAGGCGAAACGGAAGGTGGATTGCAATAGCTTAAACGGGTTCAATAAACAGCAGCATTCTTTTAGGGTCCTGCCAGTCTGCTTCGTTCCATCAATCTGACTATCTTCCTAGAATGAAGAAGGTTAAATTGTGGTAGAAATATCTTACCCGCCTATCTATCCCTTCGGCCAAAGCTGATGGAAAGGAAGTGATTCCATAGCATTGCATGGAAGATCTAATGCAGTATTGATGAGTATACAGTTATTTATAAGGTATAATCTACTACTACTCTTTGTTTGATATGAAGGGTTTGAATGTTTGGAGTGTTGGCAAAGTGTGTTTATATAATTTATACGTGTAGAACTGTAGGTGCAGTGTGGATGTCCAGTGATGGTGTGGCAGGTCTCGTCGGAGTATTTAAGACTCACTAGGTCCATCAGGCCACGTCGCAATCCAGTCCAGTATGTCAGTGTATTTGTTCTTGGTGAGTGCTGTACACCTTGATATATGTACACACAATATACAGATGGCCAGGTGGAATAGGGGATGCGACCAGGTGAGACAAGTATAAGGGTCGCCCCGCATAGGTATACAGGCACGATAGCCTCGCCAGACAGGTAAATTGCAGATAAACTTTCCGCGGTAACCTGATATGGCTGCGTAGGTAAGGCAGGTAAAAGTGGTCACGGCCAGGTGAGTTACGGTAAAGGGAGGATAAGGAAAAGGAAGGAAGAGAAGGGAAGGCAAAATCAGGTAAATTCTTGACTTAATGTGAAACATATATAGTGAGGTGGACACGTGACTCTTTTAACCCCTATGCGCCCTTTTAAAATGGTACAGGTGAGCTATCTATCCTGGACTAGCACGAGCAGGTGATGGGAAAATGTGCTTTTCCGTTTTGTTTCTTCCCATTTTGCTTCCTTCTTTCTTATCTCACCCCTGTGCAACGGATTCCTTCCTTCCCTCGCTCACTGTCACTGTCCATGCTTTACGAGGCATAGCTGCGTCTTTACTATAAATATTGAGAGCAAGGCAATGAAACCGAGATGCAAAACTATGAAAATGGGAAGGAAATGCAGGGAAAGGAGGAAATTAGAATGGAATAAAAAAAAGACGACGCAGTGGAAAGTAAAATCAGGCGGAGATAAAAAAGACTAATCACTGGTGTTCTTTCTTCACTGAACACTAATTACACAGTGATTTAGATCAAGGCAGTATTCAGTGTTGTTGTGACCTCGTGTTTACCTCTTCAAAAAGTGTTTTGTATTCATAATTACTCTGTTTTTGCGGAAAATGTTTTGCTTTACCATTCTGCAATGCGATTCAGCCTCATATTTCCCCAGTTAAGGGAGACATAAGGCTATTAAAGGGGAGGAGGAAAGGGGCAGCAGGTTCGTTGGCATGCTAAATCACTCCCAGTTTCTTTTTTTACTTTCCTCACTCCCTCTCTCCTCTACCCTATATACTAACTCTCCAAAACAACCCTCGCCCAAACGCCAAATTCCTGCTCTAAAAAATCTCCAATATTTTCCTTACAAAGTCGGTCTCACCCGCCTCCTCCACCTATCCAACCCACCACGCTCACAAAAACCCCCACCTTCGCACCCCGGCAACCCACCTCTGCAACTCCCAGCCGTTGGCTCACCAATTCCAAACCCTTTAGCCTTCCATCAAACCCCGCAGCACATTACAGCCCACATATCCTTTATCCTTAACCTCTGGATACGTGTTTCCCCGACACTTCACTCTCTCTCTCTCTCTCTCTCTCTCTCTCTCCTTTCCCCTCTCTCTCTCCTCCCCCTCTCTCTCCTCTCCACTCTCTCACCCTCTCCTTTTCTCTCTGCTCTCTCCCTCTCCTTCTTTTCTCTTTTCTTCTCTCCCTTTCTTCTTTCTCTCTTTTTCTCACAATTTTACATGCATTTGCTCGAGCTTTGAAATCACCACAGGGACAGTTTTCCGGTAACGGCTGGAACATCCCTAAATGTATGGTGACTTTGTAATAATGTTGTAATTCAGGACCAGTTGAAATACTTATGCTTATTTGCATATATAATTTCTTTAAGTTTCAGATCGTTTCTCCTCTTTCTCCTTTCCATCTGCATGTTAAATCGAGGTGGCTCGGTTAAATTCTCCTCCATTTACATGGGAAAAATGCTTAGCGTGGAGAGAAGGTTGGAGGAAGAGGACCAGAACGAGGAAGAAGAGGTAACAATATGCAATGGAAAGAAGAACAGCCTACATCACCTCATCCTTGGCTGCTGATCTTGAAGCATCACACTCACCTGAAAGATAAAGTAAAAGATATTTAATATGAGGATGGAAGCGTGAGTGCATGCGCGTCGGAGAGTGGGTTGGTGGGTGAGGCAGGTAAGCAAGAAGGAAGGTGGGTCAATGGGTGGGTGGGTGGGTGGGTGGTGAAGCAGGCAGGAAGGAAGGTGGGTGCATGGGTGGGTGGGTGGGTTAGTGGTCGATGCGATGGATCCCGCCGCCGGATTATCCTTCATGCAAAGAAACATTAATCAGGCAATGATTTTGGTGGCGCTTGGCAGGCACAAAAAGGTGCACCCAGTAGTCCTGGGCCCATACTTATAAAGATTTAGGATTCGTCCTAGGATTCGTCCTAACCCTGCGTCCTAAGGTTCGAGGAAAGTCTAAGACGCGTCCTAAGACGGCGGCTTAGGACGAAGCGCTGAGCGCTACATTTAGCAAGAGTCCAATTTGGATTTCATGAAATATCACTACTAAGAGTCATCAGAAAGGTATAAAAATTTTCAAAAAACACAAGATTAATATTCTATGATAATGCTGAAGACTACAACGAATTAATTCATCTAAAAAGAATAATTTGTACCAATATGAAACGTTCCGTTCAAAAGACACAAGCATTGACATTGTCTTCGCTCTATCGACGAGAAAAAAATATTTTTCGGGACAAGACTTTCACCCTTTGGCCAGCTCTTTCAAGCAAGGAAAAATGCCTATGCCCCTGCGAGGGGAAATTTTCCATGCCGAGATGATCGGCGAAGAGATACGCCCAAGGACTGCCGGTTATAATGACGAGGACTTCGCGGTCGTTTTCAAAGACACCGACTATTTTTTCCGGGCCTACAATGGGTTTCTTTTTCTAATGGAGATAGGGGTTATAATGGACGAGAGTTTCGCGGTCGTTTTCAGAGACACCGACTTTTTTTTCTTGGCCTAAAATAGGTGCTTGGGAAATACTTTGGAGCTCCCCCTTTTCCGGTTTTTGACTGAAATGAACTACCGCACTGTATTGTATGCTTTTTGTACTTCACATCTGAAAAGGGTTTTCCAGCGTGCGCTCAGCCTTGGTTAACCCACACGGCCGCTATGAAATATGGGGTTTGCCTCAAAAAATTCTTAAGTCCAGTTAGGTTAGGTTAGATTAGGGAATACTTTGTGGTTAAGGTTTAGGTTAGGTTAGGTTAGGTATATTTTGGGGTTTAAAGGTTAGGTTAGGTTAGGTATACTTTGTGGTTAAGGTTAGGTTAGGTTAGGTATACTTTGTGGTTAAGGTTAGGTTAGGTTAGGTTAGGTATACTTTGTGGTTAAGGTTAGGTTAGGTTAGGTATACTTTGTGGTTAAGGTTAGGTTAGGTTAGGTTAGGTATACTTTGTGGGTAAGGTTAGGTATACTTTGTGGTTAAGGTTAGGTTAGGTATACTTTGTGGTTAAGGTTAAGTTAGGTTCGGTTAGGTTATACTTTGTGGTTAAGGTTAGGCTAGGTTTAGGTATCTTTGTGGTTTAAAGGTTAGGTTAGGTTAGGTATACTTTGTGGTTAAAGGTTTAGGTTAGGTTAGGTATACTTTGTGGTTAAGGTTAGGTTAGGTTAGGTTAGGTATACTTTGGGTTAAGGTTAGGTTAGGTTAAAATTTTTACATAAGTGACTTTGATGATTTTTGGGGGAGCCATAAATCACTTATATTTGCTTCCCCCACCCAAAAAAAAACCCCCGTTATTCCCCCCCAGTCCCCGGCTTGTTGGCTATAGGGGGAAGGAAAAAAAAGATAGGGGTGAAGGACTTCTTTCCAAAGTTTTACCTTTCCCTTGTTCTAATGAAGTTTTATTTTGCGCAAAAAAACCATAAAAAAAAAATTAAAAAAATGTATACTTTGTGGTTAGGTTTATTTAATTAAAACCTATATGGTTAGGTTAGGTTCTTAAAACCCTTACATTTTAGGTTATGTTTCATTAAAACCCTATAAGGTTGGGTTTAAAAGTTTAATTTTTTTCAATTTTTTTTTTTTTTTTTTTTTTTTTTTTTTTTTTTTTGCGCAAAATAAAACTATCTCCATTAAAAGCAAGCCCTATTGTAGGCCAAGAAAAAAAAATTTCGGTGTCTCTGTAAACGACCGCGAAACTCTCGCCCATTATTCCCGGGAGATTGTTTTTTTGCGCCAAGCCCATTTAAAACAAAAAAAAAAAAATTATCACCGAATATTATGGTACCATTTCCATTTAAAAAACACTATCCCCATCAGAAAAAGCACTAAAATTGGCCGGTAAAGATTGTCAGAGTCTTATAGGTTTAATGAAAACCTATAATGTTAGGTTAGATATACTTTGTGGTTAAGGTTAGGGGTAAATCTTAAAGAACAAAGGCTCCACCCTCTATCTTCTTCTTATAGCCAAAAAAGTTGGGGACATGGTGGGAAAACGGAGTTTTTGGGTGTGGGAGCACACACATAAGGGAAATATGGCCCCCCCAAAAAATCCCTAAACTAGGGATAATTCCCTAGTTCATGAACTTTTATGGGGGGAAAATATTTACCCCGATGAAGTCTATGTACTAGGGAATTTTCCCTAGTTTCGGGATTTTTTTGTGGGGAGTCATATTTCCCTTATGAGTGTGCTCCTTTTGTGGGGAGGGCACAATATAGGGAAATATTTCCCCGATAAAGTCCATGAACTAGGAAAATTTCCCTATTTTAAGGTTTTTTTTTTGGGGGGGGCCATATTTCCCTTATGTGTGTGCTCCCCACCCAAAAAACCCAGGTTTCCACCATTTTCCCCAAGCTTGTTGGGCCATAAGAAGAAGATAAGAGATTGAGCTCTATTCTAAAGATGACAAACTTTTACAGACCTAACCTAGCACCCCTCTTCGAGCCCCTTGTGCTGTGCACTAACCTAACTAACGTAACCTAACCTAACCTAACCTAACCTGACCTGCCCTAACCTAACCTAAAGGCCGGTCACACAAAACACTTTTTTCCGGGCATCTTTTGGTATTTTGCTACCAAAAGATGCCCGTAGTGGTGGCAAAAAATATGCGCGTTCGTCACACGGCGTTTCGGCTACGAGCATCTTCTACTGGCATCTTCCGGGAACCCGCAACCAAAAACTAAATAAATATAACATTATGGATCGCTGAAATTTAATATCGGCCATGTAGACAAAGTAAGGTCGGCACTCTTTAAAAATATAAACAGATGTCTAAAGACAGTAAAGTATAATACGTAGAGCCAAAAATTTGTGTCAGCTTAGCGTGGAGACCTTGTTTTTAATATTTTCCAGGTTAGTTTGGGTTTCATTAAAACCTAAAAAAAGGTTAGGTTAGGTTTCATTAAAACCTATAAGACCCTGACTAATTTCTCCCGGCCAAGTTTTAAGTGCTTTTTCTGATGGAGATACAGTGTTTTAATGGAAACGGTACCATAAAAATTCGGTGATGATTTTTATTTTTTTTTAACTTTGGGCTTGCGCAAAATAAAACTATCTCCATTAGAAAATGCACCTATTGAAGACCAGGAAAAAATAGTCGGTGTCTTTAAAACGACCGCAAAGTCATCGTCCATTTTTACCAAATTGCTGAGTTAGGTTAGGTTAGATTTAGGTTATGTTAAGGTTTGGTTAGGTTAGTTTAAACTTAGGGTAGAAATTTGGATTAGGTTATGGTTGAGTTATTTAGGTTAAAAAAAACTAATTGGATGGTGCGCGATTGTCCGGGGGTTGGCCACCCGCCAACACACCGCCCAACTCCTGCGGGAATATTTACCGTTTGGTTTAGGTCATCCTCGAGCCTGACAATTCTAACCTGTTTCATAGTTTTTAGATTTCTTCATTTGGGTTCCTTTTTTTAAACCCAATTTCCTTCCCATGGCGCAATTGAAAATAATGCTGATACTATACTACCTAGAATCTAGTTTTTTCAACAAAAAATGTAAGTTAGGTTAGAGGTGGGGGGTTTGGTATGTTTTAAAAGATGATATCAAGAACAAATAAGAAAATTATCAAGACTACGGCAGTGGGAAGAGAAATAGAGTTATATGGATATTGTTCCATGGGTTAATAAATCACGACTTATTCAATTTTAAATTTTTTTATTTATAGGAGCCCACCTAAATCGCTTTCCTTATTCTCAACATGATACCATTCTTCATCAAAAAGTTTGGGTGGGATGCAAATTCAATCTGTATCACGATACATGATATCAAGGCAAAGGGGGAACATGACTACCTCAAAGAGTGAATACTAACACAACTCGTGACCTTGTCATTTCACGATGGCCGTATTTTGTAGGTGTTGCTTTATATTACATCTCCCACTAGTCTGTCACATATATAATCCCTTCTCGGTCCAAGCGGTATCGCTTGATTAGTTATGTATCAACAAGTTCGTCCAGTACATCTATCCTATCACGAAAAGTTCTCAGGAGTGGGTGGAGCACTCCATGTTTACGTCCTTAGGACGAGTCCCTTTGCCGCCGCCCGCTCGCTAGGGCACCTCACCCCCCTGTCCTAGCCAAAAACCTCGAAATTAGGACGAGTCTTAGCGATTTAGGATGCGCTCGAAATGATTTAGGACGCCGGCCGCCATATTTAAGACTCGAGCGAGTCTAAGACGAATCCTAAATCTTTATAAGTATGGGCCCTGGGCTTCATGCACGGCTGAGGCGGCGACGGCACGTACTGACCCGCCTTTGTTACCGGTGAAGATATGAAGGAATTATGTTAATCACCACGTTTTGCTGATGCTCTGATCAGCTGCGAGTTGGTACGGGCAGGAGTCACCATCCTCCTCTTCCTTAATTATTTTTATATTCTTACATTCTCTTTCCGACCATTCTGCTTGTACTTGTATTTGTCTTTCCTTATCTCAGTTCCTCTGTCTTTTCTATTGACACATTATTTTTTTCCACCTCTTCCTCCTCTTTGTATTTTGCATAACAGGTAATTTCTTCACCCGTCCCTCGTTCGTGTAGCACCTGTGAAGGCAGCTACTAAGCTATGTTAATAATCATGTGATATGCACGTAGATGCTGTAATGATAAGGACGTCAACAAGACAGGTGTGCGAGGGTTGTAGTAGTGAGACAGGTCTAACGTACTCAAGAGACTAGTAATGTCCCGTTTGTTGCTGCCAGCATTTTAATTACTATACCATTACTACTATGGCTATTATTATTGCAAGAAAAGAAAGGTTAAGGTTAAAAGAGTACGTCGTTGTCTTCCCTGCGTGTGGTGAAGGGCAAGTCAGGCAGTGAGGGGCAGGAGTGCTTGGTAGACTCCCTCCTGCAGGACCTTATTACTTTTTACCCAGCAAGCACCACATGAACGCGCTATATATTCTTATAATTTTGTTCTATATTATCTTGTAGCTCGTTCCTCCGCGGATGCCACCTTCAATGTGCAGGACGAGGTGAGCCTTGGAAAC
Organism: Chionoecetes opilio; assembly: GCA_016584305.1. NCBI lineage: Eukaryota > Metazoa > Arthropoda > Malacostraca > Decapoda > Majidae > Chionoecetes > Chionoecetes opilio. The sequence continues at coordinate 134,509 of JACEEZ010013345.1, forward strand.
ATGAATGGTACATGGAATCATAACACAACAGAAAAGGAACAGAAGAATAAAAACGGTGTGAAGAGAGAGTAAAAGAAAAAAAAACCGCAGGGAAATTAACCAAAGAACCATCTTCATAACACAAGACAAACTGACGCGAGCAGCACAAAGAAGCAAACTATTAATTAACGAGTCAACGAGAGGACATTTGATTTAAGCAAAAAAAACAATAACAAAATCAAGACGTGTGGAAGGAGGGGCAAGAAAAAAGACAAAATGAAGAATATTAATAAGATTAGGAAGATGAGGAAGAGGAAGACGCAAGCACCACTAGCGATCAAGAGGTCATCCTTACAACCCGGGTCAAAAGACAAAAAAAATCGCTGAGTTGGCATTACCAGTTCAGCAGGTGTCATTTGGGGCCTGCCCTTTGACCCCTGGAAAAGAGGAGGAGAAGGAGGAGAGTGGAGAGGATTGAAAAAAGAGACCGTGAAAAGATGCGGTAGGAGGGGA
>JACEEZ010013345.1:137500-160000 GCA_016584305.1 Chionoecetes opilio
TGTCTTCCACTTTCTGCACAAAATCCTTCGCCGTTTCCCTTGGCCCTTCAATATTTGTGTACCGCCGGGAACCAATAAGATGCCCTCTGATGCTGGATGCTGCGTCTTGTATCTCTGCTCGATCTTAACCCTTGAACAAAGAGCTTCGAACAGCAAAGAATTTCAGAACCTCAACCCTTTCTCTCTCTCTCTCTCTCTCTCTCTCTCTCTCTCTCTCTCTCTCCTCTCTCTCTCTCTCTCTCTCTCTTCTCCTCGTCTCTCTTTCTCTCTCTCTCTCTCTCTCTCTCTCTCTCTCTCTCTCTCTCTCTCTCTCTCTCTCTCTCTCTCTCTCCCCCTCTCTCTAACAAACGCAAGATTCCTCCATCCCGATATTGCACGGCGATGCTTGAGGGAAGATGAGGAGGGGGCGAGGGAGGGAAGGAAGGTCCAGGAATGGAGGAAAGGTGGTCGGGGGTAGGAAAGGGGAGAGAGAGGAGGAAAGAAAGTTGCAAGAGTGAGCGAGGCGTGTAAGGTAAAGTATATACAGGTGATGTATAAACTGTCTCATTTCCTTTACTATTATTATTTTCTCTTTTATTTATATATATCCACCCTCTATTATTCTTTCCTCCCCACCTCTCTCTCTCTCTCTCTCTCTCTCTCTCTCTCACTCTCTCTCTCTCTCTCGTCTCGTCTCGTCTCTTCTCTCTCTCTCTCTCTCTCCTTGTTACTCACCCAGGATCTTATCGGTAACTGACATACAATGTTTTTCTTTCTTTCTTCCTTATCAATGTTAGGCTCGTATCTTCCTTGCCCTGACTGTACGTATTCTTGCCCCTTGCCTTGTCTTCTATAAACGCGTCCTTCCGTAACTATGTCCGAGTTTGACACTAGATATCGACTCTTCCAATCATTCTTCGTCGTAGCCTTATGATGACTTTACCCACAACGAGCGACTGACGCAATGCCGTTGGACAGTACCGAAAAAGTGGAGGATAGAAGGGAAATTAAAAGAGACCACAAATAGGAGACAGAGGGGATAGTGGATCTTGAGGCGGGGACTAATTGGACAGTGTAATGCATGAATGGTGGAAATTGAGGGAAACTGCTAAAGGAATTTGAGGAAGAGAACCGGTATGCCTCCTCCTAAAACCGGACTTTTGGCGCGTAGTCGAAGCATGATTATGAAGAAATTCATTCTTTTCACATTATTGACCCGGAGCAGAAAAGTCACGCGTCTCGATGTCTCCAGCATGACGCGAGAGGAAGGGAGGGAAGGAGGGATGGAAAGAAAGGAAGGGAGGGAAGAAAGGATGGAGAAAAAATAAGGGAGATAAGAACAGATAGACAGAAAGGAAGATAGGAGTGAGAGGGTAAGGAAAAGAGATGGATGGGTAAAGAGGATGGAAGAAGGGTAAAGAGGATGGAAGAAGTATAGTCGTCCCACGTCAACTTGGTCTCGCGGGTGGGGTGGGTAGATTACTGCAGTGTTGTCACGTTCATCGTTGACAGGCTGACGAGGACCCTCTGTCATACTGTTAGCTATTACATGAACTATTTTTTAATCATATAGTTTTATAATACGGCTGCATGGTTTTGTGAATGGCTTGCGATTTGATGGTAAAACAACGAGTCTGTCTATACCTTCCATTACACTTGGCATGGCAGCACATGCGACGTTGCGAGCAAATCAGGAGTAACCTGACACAACCGCACCCATCCTTCCTTCGCCTCCTTTCTCTCCTCCCTCCTTCTTCCTTCGCCTCCTTCTTCCTTCCTCTCCTCCCTCCTTCTTCCTTCACCGCCTTTCTCTCCTCCCTCCCTCCTTCGCCTCCTCCCACCTTCCTCTCCTTCTTCCTTCCCCTCCTTCCTCTCCCCTTCCATCTCAATTCTTCCTTTTTCACGATCCCCTCTCCCAATCTTTCTTCATATTTCTCTCTCTCTCTCTCTCTCTCTCTCTGACCCATCTCCCTTTCTCTCTCTCTCTGACCCATCTCCCTTTCTCTGACCCATCTGTCATCTGTCTCTCCGTTTTGTACACACTTGCTTTCCCTCCCTCCCTCCCTTCCTTCCTCCCTTCCCTCCCCTCCCCTCCCTTCCCTTCCCTCCCTACCTTCCCTCCCTACCTTCCCTTCCCTCCCCTCCCTTCCCTTCCCTCCTTTCCTTTCCTCCCTCCCTCCCTCCCTCCCTCCTTCCCTCCCTCCCTCCTTCCCTCCTTCCCTCCCTCCCTCCCTCCCTTCCTTCCCTCCCATCCCTCCTTCCCTCCTTCTCTCCCTCCCTCCCTCCCCTCCTTCCCTCCCTCCCTCCTTCCCTCCTTTCCTTCCCTCCTTCTCTCCTTCACTCCCTCCCTCCCTCCCTCCCTTCCTTTCCTCCTTCCCTCCCTCCCTCCTTCCCTCCCTTCCATCCCTCCTTCCCTTCTGGTCACTCCACTGAGGTCAGAATTACTCAGAATGAATGAGGTGCGGAGGGTGGTGACCTTGCGGGAGTAGTGGGGTGATGTGGCACCACCGCGGACTTGAGCCGCTCCACCCGAGAGACCAGCCACCAGTGGTTTGACTATAGTAAGATATAAGTAAGTAGAGTAAGATGTATGGGAGAAGAAAAATATAACGAGGGAAGAATAGGGCTAGGAAGAAGATAGAGAAGATGAAACGGAAGAAAAAGGACGAAAACCAGGAGAAAAGACGAACACACACACACACACACACACGATATTGTATTAAAGAGAGATAATCAAGAAGAGCTTTCTGACGGTGAAGGGGAACAACAAACTGGACAGGCGTTCATGACAGTGTAGTGACCTTGTCAGCTACATGGTTGATAAATAGACACCCAGGGTTGATGGTTGGTTATTGGAGACTGTGAACAGAGCTTGTGTGTGTACAGTGGTTGAGCTCTCACTAACTCTGCTCTGCACGAGGCTCTTTATAAAGGGGACCCCGATACTCAAGACCTGACACCTGACGGCTGAGGTCGAGATTAAGAGGAGGGTCAGGTCGAGACTACTGGAGGATAGCCAGGTGTGGTGTGACTCACCACCGTACCTCTCCTTCCTCCAAAAAAAAATAAAATAATTATACAGGAAAACTTATAAAAAAAATAGAGGTGCCAAGTGCCGAGGTAATGTAGGTGGGGGCCAAGTCCAGTTTCACGTTGCAGCGGTAGCTGCAAGATTAGATAGGAGGTCCCGGGGGGCGCGTTAAAGATCTTGAGGGAGGCTTGTGAAATAGGTGTTTGGGGGAAAAGGGCGAATTTCCTAAGGAATCGGCTCCAAGATAGTTGGTTGCTCTGCAGTGCCCGTGCGTTGCGGGGGCCTTGCTGGAGGCAGGGAAGGTGCAGGACGCAGCGTGAGGCAGCGGGAAGAAAGCGTAGGAGCGGGGGGCAGGATTAGCATTTTGGGCGGGGGGATGGGTGTGGTGCCCTTAGATGGTTTGTCAGGCGTAGCGTGGCAGATGTGGGCCTGGGCGTGGGCGGCTAGGGGCGTGGTTGACGGTGACGGCGGGAGGGGCAGCACAGGGGTGGCGGCAGGGCTGGGTGGCAGGGGTGGGACACTAGCCATAGGAGGGCGTGTTGGGTGCGCTGGGGATGGGGGCGGCAGGGCTGGGCCCAGGTTTAGCAGCGTGCCGGGGGGTCGTCAGGCATCGGGACGGGGAGGGGCGGGGGTGCGGTGCCCGTGCGTTTCAGGGCCTGTGGAGGAGCGAAAAAAGGGAGCAGGACGCAGCGTGAGGCAGCAGGAGCGAGGTAGCCGAGGCGCCCGGAGGCAGGGTTTGGAAGGGGGTGGGTGTGGGGAGCCCCGCAGCGCGGAGGAGGGGGCGTGGGAGCGCGACATGAGACAGGAGGTGCAGGCCGCGGGCGTTGGTGAGCCGTGGTAGGGTGGCGGCGGCGGCAGGCCTAGGGCGTGGTGGCGTGGCGGCGGGCGTGATGGGGGGGCGAGGGGCAGGCCCCCCCCCCTGGGTGTGTCTTGTCACTCCGTCGGTCACCAAATGTAGTGACCTTGTCACCTACATGGTTGATAAACAGACACCCAGGTTGTTAGTTGGTTTATTGGAGACTGTGGACAGAGCTTGTGTGTGGTACAGTGGTTGAGCTCTAACTAACTCTGCCTCTGCACGAGGCTCTTTATAAAGGGGCCCCGATACTCAAGACCTGACACCTGACGCCTAATCCCTTAATGGGCAGTCGGCGAGATCATAGGTGATGTCGCTATGGAAAGTGGGAGGCGAGAACGAGGAGAAGACATTAAGAGAGGCGTGACCTGACGGGTAATTAACCAGGTGTGGTGTGACTCACCACAAGATATTTAGAGAAAGAGATATTTAGAGAGATATTTAGAGAAAGATATTTAGAGAAATATTTAGAGAAAGATATTTAGAGAAAGAGATATTTAGAGAGAGATATTTAGAGAAAGAGATATTTAGAGAGATATTTAGAGAAAGATATTTAGAGAAAGAGATATTTAGAGAGAAATATTTAGAGAAAGATTTATTTAGAGAAAGAGATATGGAGAGATATTTAGAGAAAGATATTTAGAGACAGATTTATTTAGAGAAAGAGATATGTAGAGAGATATTTAGAGAAAGAGATATTTAGAGAAAGATGTATTTAGAGAAAGAGATATGTAGAGAGATATTTAGAGAAAATGAGAAAGATATTTAGAGAGATATTTAGAAAGATATATATATATATATATATATATATATATAATATATATATATATATATATATATATATATATATATATAGAGAGAGAGAGAGAGGAGAGAGAGAAGGAGAGACGAGAGAGAGAGAGGAGAGAGAAAGAGAAGAGAGAGACGAGAGAGAGAGAGAGATACTCTCTAAATCTGTCTCTCGAGTCTCTAAATTTTTTTTTTTCTCTCTCTCTCTCTCTCTCTCTCTCTCTCTCTCTCTCTCTCTCTCTCTCCTATTATATATATATATATATATATATATATATATATATATATATATATATATATATATATATATTATATATATCGAAGGAGAGAGAGAGAGGAGAGAGAGAGAGAGAGAGAGAGAGAGAGAGAGAGAGAGAGAGAGAGAGAGAGAGAGAGAGAGAGAGAGGGGAGAGAGAGAGACTCGAGAGACAGATTTAGAGAGTATCTCTATATATCTCTACCTCTCGAAGTATTCCTGTGGCCATTTCTGCAACCATAGGCTGCACAACGCACAATCTTGATTGTAATTCAAGAAATAATATCTGGTAAACACAGGGCAGCAGTTCAATCTCCGCAGCTACGGGGTGACTCAAGATGGCCGTCAAGTGCGAGAGCGCCTCCCTGGTGGAGGCACAACAAACTACGCGGCGCCGACATGAGATCGCCCCTCCAGTTATTATAGAGCTCAGTGCTCTAGACCCGCGGAAGTTCTCAATTAAGGCATGACACCGCAGTAAATCATGTTATACATGTATAAATTATATACTGTTATCTTTGGAAATGTTTGTTCTATAAGATTATCACATACATCCTATGCTTTCTCTCTCTCTCTCTCTCTCTCTCTCTCTCTCTCTCTCTCTCTCTCTCTCTCTCTCTCTCTCTCTCTCTCTCTCTCTCTCTCTCTCTCTCTCTGATTCCCCCCCCCCCTCCCTTCCTCTTGCCTCGCCAGCTGAGTTTGTTTGTAAACAAAAAAGCGGGGTTTTTGCGTTCCATTTGTGACACGCGAACCCTGAACCAGGAACTGAACCCAACCCTGAACTGAAAGAACTGCTTCCTGGAACTTGGCACAAATGGAAGAGGCCTTTAATAAAGAAGAGGGGATATAGTTATCTCGTAGGTCTTAATTGTCGAGTAGATAGGTGAAGAAAGTGGGTTTTTGAGGCATTGAACAAAACAAGGTTTGCTTTGCCCCAATCAGAAATTATAGAAAGATCAGAAGTTAGGCGTTCGGTGGCATCTCTCCGTAAATCACTTATATCACTTATCACATATACACATATGTCACACATACATAATTATATCACATTTCAGTTATCGAACACACACACACATATATATATATATATATATATATATATATATATAATATATATATATATATATATATATATATATATATATATATATATATATATATATATATATATATATATGTAGTCGCGGGCGACTATATATATATATAGATTCGGCCATAGACCACTGTATACCTGGGGGGAGATGCTGAGAAGTGCCATAGAGGTAAGGCGAAAAGAGCGCCTTACCCGTCTTCAGGCGCTTTTGTAACGGCCCGGCTAAGGCACCGACTAAAGCCCATGTACAGTCGAAAGTTCAGGCGCTTTTGCACTGCCTTACACCTCCAAAGCCTATGGCGTGGGCGTGGTCCGAGAATCCTACTAGCCAATCACGTTGCCTATCTGAGCGCTGCTTAGGCAGCTTCGACCAATCACAAGGCTTGAACACGTCTCTGCTGAAGCAAGGAATGTTGTCCCTCCCTCCCTAACCAAGCACTTATGGCAAGGACACACCGCTCTCCCCCGCCAAAAGCTGTTTCATCACAAGTTTGACGTTCAACGCAGGTTTTGACCACTTATATATTTTTGCATTAGGACGTGCCATACACCATGATAATCGTTAAGGTGTGCCGATTCCGGGACAGTGAGTGAAAATTTAATGCAAGCAACATTCCAGGAATAAGGAGAAGATGAATAAAAAAGGTGAAAAAAAAGTTTATACACGATTTCATTTTGCTCTCATTATCTTATTATAGGTATAGTTTACTGCAAGTTTTATGCATTCATGATATGCACTAATGTCTCGTGAAGATGATGGTATGTTCAGCTGTCCTAAATATCATCTGGTAGTATGATAATACCGTGTAATAGTACAACATTTTAGTGCGGGCGGAGCACCTGCCGCCCGCCGCCCGCCGCCCGCCCCTAACCAACACACAACACAACATTTCTTATCACCAGCATATAACACCCTATAATGCCGCATTAGTCTTGCACGATCAATTCATACACACCTTGCAACACTATTAATATGTAAACACCAATTGTTACGTTGTAGGAACTGAAACAAGGCTGTATTTGCTTTATAAACAGAAGATGAATGTCTGTCAAAGGCCCACAGCAGCTCACTAAGTCAGGGTCTGACCATGCCTTAGTTTTCAGCGCCTTTAGCGGTGCCACTAAGGCAGCAATCTCGACTGAGCATTGCGGTGGGAGGGCGTTTCGCCTTACCACAGGCGCCCTAGTGGATAGGGCGCCCTAGCTCACTCTCAGCATCTGGCCCCTGGACTGTTCACGCGACAATGTTTTGAATTGCGGGGCTGCATAGGGGCCTGCGGGGCGCCCGACAAAGAGATATAGAGGTCTATGGACTATCATATAGACTGGTTTATCAATATATATGATATACTGTAATCTTCGTACATGTTTGTTCTATAATATTATAAAATAGAAAACAGTAAAACACGCTAAAGAAATGCCATTACGCGACTATGAAGAAATATGCAGGAACTTAATATTCGTTTAACTCTTCTCCATTTAAAACTTTGCGAGTCAACTTTTATCATGAAGGGTATCAATAGAAGCGCAATTTTATTAGCTTTCCGTTGCTATATTTCGTTATCTGATAAATTAATTAAAACCATGCATAAATTAGCGTTAAATAAATAAATTAAATCATCAATCGGGTAATTTTCCCGATTGATAAGGTTATTTATTTACTTATATATTTTGTTTTCTGATAAATGAATTAGTACCATGTATAAATTAGCGTTGACTAAATAAATAACCCAGAAATAGGGGGTGCTGGACTTCCTAAACCTGACTACAGGGGGTGCTGAGGTCGGAAAAGGTTAAGAAGCGCTGCCTTAGAGCCTGTGGTGGGTGAGGACCCGTTACCCCGGGACACAGGGCTAGTGTGACTCCCGGGTTACCACAGTTACGTTCCCCAGGTTACCCCAGGTACTCATTTATCAACCCGGAAAGGAAGGAAGAGCAGCTGGGTAGGCTGGTCACCGACTTGCCCTGGCCCGGGATCGAACCAGGGTCCGCAGACTCGTAGCCAGGCACGCTAGCCACTGCACCACGGAGACATGCCACCACGGTGGCTATGGAGGGGATTTACTATTCAGAGCCAGGACAAAGTCGCTGGAGGTAAATAGTCGTATGTACAGATGGAAGAATGGTGGAAGCAAGGTGTGTGTGATGTGTGTGACAGGAGTGGATGAAACCGTGGAGCACTTGATGCTGGAATGTGAACGGTATGAGTATGCTAGAACACAGGTGTTGGAGGTAGTGGTAGGTGAGGTCGGAGTGGAAGAATGGCGAGAGATGAGAGACAGGAGAGTGGAGATGGAGTACCTGCTGGGGTTGTGTGCTGAGTGGAGGAGTGACAGTCGTGTGATTGAGAGTGTAAAGAATTCTTGGAGAATTCTTGGAGAGCACGTATGAGAGGCATGAGAGGAAGGGGGCCCCTCAGTGATGGGGGACCCCGTGTGGGTGTGGTGCTGGGAGGGGAGGGGGAAACACCTGGTTGTGCTTCCCCCTCCCTCCTTTTTGCTTCTCTCCCAACAGATTACGTGTGTGGGAGAACGCCGGACCCAAGGCTTCACTGACAGCATCTGCTGGGTGACTCCCAAATCAAGATCAAGATCAAGATCATGCAGTGTCCACGCCCACCACCACGCCCTCAACTCTTCTCCCTGACCGTCACCACCTTTGACCTGCTGGCGTCCACCACAACACGCTGTCCTCCGCCTCACCTGTGCCTTCCTTAAGGAGACAGGTCTGCTGCCACGCCTGTGATAGCCTGGCAGGACACCACCAGGATGCCTAGGGTTCTTCCTGGCAGCCCTAAACAACACCACCAACCCCCACACCGCCACAACCACCCAGCGCTCTCACTCCCAACGGTAAAAACTCACTCACTCACTCACTACTCATGACAAAACTGATCCTTGTGCTACCCCACTCTATTATCTTTGGTATTATTCTAGTGTTTGCGTATACTCCCCCTCCTACAAAACACGCTTGGGGACCTGGGGGAATGCGGGATATTTGGCTGGGGTACAAAATATGCGTCTTAAACACATAGTTTTTGAGTTAGGGGTGTAGAAAAAACTCCCTAGATCTAGGGAATATTCATTGGATTTCTTCTGAGTCCAGAAACGTGTGAACCTGACGATCCTCACAGAATGATGACCGACGTGTCGAGAGCACCCCCAACCCCCCGCTAGGAGGTTAGGTTAGGGTAGGTTATATTTGGTTAGGTTAGCTTAGGTTAGATTTGGTTAGGTTAGGTTATCGGTGGGCCAAGCCCCACGCTAGGTTAGGTTAATTTTGGTTAGGCAGATTTCTCTAGATATAAGGAAATTACCCTAGATCTAGGGAATTTTACCCCCTACACAATTCTTAAATTTCGTGTTTCCGACTCATAATTTGTTCCCCAATCGAAAATCCCGCATTTCCACAGGTCCCCAAACTTGTTTGGGGGAAGTGGGAGAGTATGGGCAAACACTAGCAATTTAACTTATCTTTCTCCATTCACAGTTTTCATCCTTTATTACTGCTGTCATTTCTCTTCCTCTCAGATCACTTTCCATCCAAGTTTTGATCATCCCTTGGATTCCTCCTATATTTTCTATTTTCCAAAGTAGCATCTCATGGGGAACCTTAGCAAATACCTTTTTCAGATCTACATATATACAATCTACCCAGCCATCTCTATCCTGTGTTGTATCACTTAATAGAGTAAAAGCTTATTAAGCTTGTCACGCATGATCTCCTTTTCCTAAAACAATACTGCCTGTCCGTTATTATACCTTCACTTTCTAAATATTCCGTCCATTGTTTTATTATTTTCTCACATATCGTGCTTAGTCAATCGGCCGATTTTTCAAACATCGACTTAGGCTAACCTAAGACTAACCATGGCTTTAGACAGACGTATCAGTTTTTTAAGGGGGGTTTAGTCTCAGATTGGTCGAAGACTAACTAAAATCGTATTGGAATTGTTAGACACCCACGACCCTGTCCCCGATCCAAGTCTAATGATATTATATAACCCCCCGGAAAAATGCTTAAGAAACTGAAATGTCTGTCTAAGGCCATGGTTAGTCTTAGGTTAGCCTAAGTCCATGTTTGAAAAATCGGCCGATTGACACTGGTCTATAATTTAATGGTTCCTCCATCTTTACATTTTTATAGATTGCCACTATAGCCGCTCTCTTCCACTTTTTTGGCACTTCCCGTTGTTAATCAGCACTTTATTATATCATATAGATAATGGTTCAACCCACAGCTTTCTGCACTCCTTTAAAACCAGGGTTGTTTGATTTAAATCAAGTTTATTTAAATCATGATTTAAATCAATTTTTTTTTTTTTTAAATTAATCACTGATTTAAATCATAACCTTATTATTATTCGAAAACGAGAAGGGAATTTTTTTTTTATGTTATCAATTTCACCAACGTGTATTATTTTTTTCTGGCATTATTATATATCATTGGTTTTGCCAGAGATTATTCTGCCGTATGAAAGAAAAAAATAACAAGAAATGCAAATAAATAGCGGAATTTACCGACTCCGAAAAAACCATTGAGTAAAGAGAAATCAGAAATACTTACGTTCACCACTTCGTAGCTCGAAACTTCCTGAGTCGACTGTTTATGATTTATATGCCAATAAAAGTGGATTTTTATGAGGATTCCAACGCTACCATTATAATTTTCATATGGCCAGTATGGCCAGCTCGGGACACGTTTTAAAGGGACGACAGTCTGCGCTCACAGGCTGCCTGCTGAGAGGAAACTGAGACACAAGCCCTTATAATTTCAAATCCACTCTCACGAGAGAGTTGTCAATTAGTTTATTTTATAGGTCTAGCTTGGATCTTTGATGCAGAAAATTTTGACGCGATTCTGATAAATACTTTATTTTTGGCGAATTTTCATAAGTTTTTTGACGCGAATCGCGTCACTGTGCGTGAGAGGGTTAAGTACTTTCTCATGTTCTTCCTTACTCCAAGTATTTGTTTTGGGTGGTACATAGGTTGCCACTATGGTCTGTGTTTCTCCATTTTTTACTTTTATTGGTACACTCACTATTTCAGCTCTTCCTTCTCCATACTCCACTTTTATATACTTTCACCCTTATATTTTGTCATTATCATAACTCCACCACCTCTTCTACCACTTCTTTCCCTCCTCCCTATGTTGTAGTATTACTTATCACCCCTTGGTCTTCTAATAACTTAATTTATGTTAGACACCACGTCTGGATCTTTATTTAATAAATAATCTCTTAGTTCCAGCCTTCTTGATATTATCCCATCTATGTTCGTGTACATCACTGCCATTCCGTTTTTTACAACATATTTCCTCACACCAATTTCCTTTAGTCTTTTTTCCTTATATATAATTCTCTCACCCATTCATCTAATTATCTAATACTATCTAAAAAAAAATGTTAGCTCTTCCTCCGTTCTTTTTTCATTTTTCTGCCTTACTTCCTCTTTCATTTCCTTGAACTTCTTCCTTTCCTCTTCATTCACTGTTTTTCTTTCCATACACCTCCCTGTGATCATCCGTTGACCTCAGCCTAAAAGCTCTTGCCAGGATCTCCTTGGTTGAAGTCTGTGATTTCAATCTTAGTTCTATTGGTCTATCTCTTCCTTCTGTTTTAAGGTCCCAATCTTACTACTTCTTCCACTTCATCTTCAAGTCTTGTCTCTTCCTCCTCATCATTCAATTTCATCAACTCGTCCTTTATTCACCATATTCGTCCAGTTATTCACCTCCCCTTTCAGGAGGAAGAGGAGACCTTGCCAAGTGTGGTGTGAGTGAAGCAGGAAGCAGGGTGTGGGCCCCGCAGGCAGGAGCAGAGTGTCAAGGCAGCGCGTGGCTCTCTGTGTCCTGACTGTCACCACTGTTGCAGGTGCTGAGGTCACAGTTCAAGCCGGCTGCTCTGCCCGGCACTGACCTGGCTCGCTCCGGCATCCCCGAGGGTTCCCGCAGGACCGGCCGTCGCGTGTGCTGGGGAGTATTGCTGCGGTGGAGGCTGTGGGGCCGAGCAGCAGCATGAGTGGCCGGGAGCAGCAGGATCAGTCTGCCTCAGGTGTGGGGAGGCACAGGAGGGATGGCAAGAATCACCTGGAGGCAGGCAGCTCAGGCCACAAGGCAGACGTGAAGCTGAAGTGCCAGCAGTGTGAAAAAACATTTAAAAAGAAGAGTGGCCTTGAGGAACATTCCTTGACACACAGTGGTGTTAAAAATCATGAATGTTTGGAGTGTGGAAAAAGATTTACTAGAAAGAGTTACCTCACCAGACACACCCTGACACACAGTGGTGTTAAGAATCATGAATGTTTAGAGTGTGGGAAAAGATTTACTAGAAAGAGTGACCTCACCACACACACCTTGACACACAGTGGTGTTAAGAATTATGAATGTCTAGAGTGTGGGAAAAGATTTACTAGAAAGGATAACCTCACCGAACACACCCTGACACACAGTGGTGCTAAAAATCATGAATGTCTGGAGTGTGGGAAAAAATTTACTCATAAGTCTTATCTCGCCACACACAATCTGATACACATTGGTGTTAAAAATCATGAATGTTTGGAATGTGGGAAAAAATTTACTCATAAGTCTTATCTCACCACACACACCCTGACACACAGTGGTGTTAAAAATCATGAATGTCTAGAGTGTGGGAAAACATTTATTACAAAGAGTGACCTCACCAGACACACTCTGACACACAGTGGTGTTAAGAATCATGAATGCCTAGAATGTGGGAAAAGATTTACTACCAGTTATAAACTCAATGTACACACCTTTAGACACACTGGCCTGAGGGAGTTCAAGTGTGATATTTGTAGCAAGTGTTTCAAGACAAAGCCTGATATTGCTCAGCACATGAAGATCCACTTTTGAGGTGGTGTATTGTGTGAACACGTGTGGTTGTACCCGTGCCTGTGGGAGTGTGTCCTGTGTGGCAATGGGTGGTGGTGGTGGTGGTAGGTAGTGTGTTACATGTATTCATCTAGTTGTATTTTACAGGGCCTGAGGTACACTCATATGGCCCTGTCTCCATATCAACATTTTATCATTCATCCATAGTACTTAATGTTGGCCGAAAGCTACACTCCGGGAGGTAGGTCACAAACCCCCGGCAAACACCCGTTACCCATTCACTGCTGGGTGGACAGGGGCTCGGGTTTTAAGAAGACCACCCATCTATCTTCGCTCCGCCTGGGGATCTTTCCACGCATAAGTTACGCTCCTATTTTCTGCAGGTTACATATATGTATATCACATAAACCTTACTCTGTCTCTTCATCATTGGAAAGCAGCAGGAAAAGTGATGACAACTGCATTAGAAGAGAAGTCCAAATTGTCTAGAAATATACAAGATGATGCGACGAAATTAGAAAAAATGAGGCTATAAATATTTACACCTATGTCTACTTCAGTGGTTCTTAACCTGGGTTCGATCGAACCCCAGGGGTTCGGTGAGCCAGTCTCAGGGGTTCGGCGAAGGCCCTTCGAAAAACATTGCAATTTGGCTATTATTGTAATTCCAGATTATTCACCAGAGAAAACTCGCGAAATTAACATAAATTTAAGCAGTGCGGTGGAGGGAGTCATGTGTGGGTGTGTATAAGTACGTGTGGTCACCCGCCTCTCTCACTTCCGAGCAGTGGCGTATACATATAAGGGGGGATGCACGGCCTCGTTTGGCCAGTAGATTTCAAATTAGTGTAAAATATCCCTCTGAGACTTCAAAATGTCCCTAAAAATGCGTGATTTTCAAACAATTTCCTGACCCCCTCTTCAGACCCCCCAGCTGTAGAAACTCGCTTCGCTCGCCCAACCCGTCTTGAAACAATCCTGGATTCACCTCCGTGCCCCCTTTTCCGAGGACCTATATATGCCACTGCTTCAGAGTCCTTCCTTCCTTCTTTCATATTAAGTTATTTTCCAAAATAACACTTGAATTTTGAGGCAATTTTTCTCTAATTTTTTCAGCAATTAAATCAAAATGTATTCCTATTAATATATATTTCTTGAGTTTTGAAGCAATTTATCAGAAATTTTTGTATCGATTTTTTCCCCCCCATATTTAAAGTAATCGTCCAGACTATTTCATCATTCCTGATTTAATGCAGTCAAAATATAGCCATGATCGAGTATATCAACAATATGTTGTCAATTTGCATCCAGTCACACGTTTTTAATGATCCGCATTCAAAATCTGCAAATTCCCCGTGCTCTCAAAACACAACTGTTTATCAGCAGACGACGCACCATGGGTCGGCGACGTCACAACAGGGAGCCTCCAGCACGCCTGATACATATGCGCGGAGACTCTGAGAAAAATGTAGTACTGGGGAATTTGGGTGTTTCTGATATTTTTTTTTGTGCGATGTGGCATGTACTTGCATCCTGTGTGGGTGCAGCGTGGGGTGCTGCCTTTACCGAGAGCTTAGCACCCATTTGCAAACTGTGGGGCGACGATATATGTGTGCAGATGTGTGCAGCGGCGACAAGCGGCGGGAGCGGCGGGTAGTAGCAAGGCCCCGAGATGAGAGGGCTGCAGTACCCTGGCTACTACCAGCCGCTCCCCGTCGCTCCAAAGGTCTGCACACATATATCGTCGCCGTGTGGGTTGTGAATGGGTGCTAAGCTCTCGGGAATGGCACGGCTTTCTTGCCGTGCCCATGCAGGATGCAAGTATGTGCCGTGTCGCACAAAAAATATACCAGAAGCCCCCAAAATTCCCCAAGTACTACATTTTTCTCAGAGTTTCCGTGTGTCTGTGTCGGGCGGGGCTGGGAGGCTTACCTCATGTGTCGTCGCCAGCAAGTTTCGCGCCACGGCTGGAATGTGGCTGTTGTTTTTCCCGCGCTTTTTACAAAATTCATGTTTTTAGGGAAATAAGGCGTGAAAATGAATAATTTTTTGTGGATTAGGTATATTGAATGAACATTCAACATAATTATGCAAAGAAAAAATGGGTCTGGACGATTACTTTAAGGGGTTCGACCAGTGTGCGGAGTTTTTTTTTAGGGTGCGGTGCCTCTGAGAAGGTTAAGAACGACTGGTATGCTTCATGCTTTGCTGTAGGATTATCAAAGTATGCTGGAAAGATGAAAAATGTTATAATTGTGTGAAAATTTTCCAAAATATGAAGGAATTTATACAATAAGGCAGACATTTGAATAAAAAGGGGGTAGCTAGTGTCGTTATGGAAATGGGTAAACAAAAATGAAACATGATGTTATAGATAAAGCACCGTGAGTATAATTTATACCAGTTGGAGTTTTTACACCTGAAAAAAAGTAATAATTGAGGCAAATTCAGGAGCTCCCATACTTACATACGTTCGTGGGATTTGTACTGAACTTGAAATGTACAAAAGTTAGTCCAGCATTACTCTTGTCAATACTGAACACTGTACACACACCACTGTAAAAAGGAAAAAGTACAGTACAGCTTATAGCCCAATATTACTCAACAGTACCTATATTGTATCACCTTATATGGTCTATACGTAGTGTCAATGGTTCTTACTATACCATCACCACTGAATAACTGACTGGCTACACTCTAATGCCTCTAATACATGTTGGGGGGATGAAATATACATGAAAACCACTACATAATATAATTACTCACAGATTTGTACGTATCTGAATGTAACTTGAACGTAGGTAATTAGGTATACATGCCTGTACACGCCTGCTTAGACAAACATTAGGAATAGAGCAAATTATAAGTAGATGGTTTAAGATCCTTACTATATCAGATGGAAGAGAAATTAGAAAGAATTAAAGACTGCAAGGATGAAATGTTTAGGATAACATCCGTATTTTTTGTGTATAACTGGATGATATTGGATGGCTTGTGGAAATTATCCACCAACCACCCTCTCAATAATTGGCAGTGGTGGTTTCTTACCCCCCACCCCCCTTGTGAGGGAGGTATTGTCCGCTCATCATAGGAGGTGCGTAGGGATGTATATACGTATATAGTTATAATGGTAATGGGTATTAATTAAGGTAATTTAAGTAAATGATAAGTACTGGGATAATATAAATTAACATTCCCAGTGGTTATTAAGCATTGCACCTTAAATAATTAGCACCTTGGTTTGAAGCGCGGTCATTGGCTATCATCATTAGATTCTATGCCACCGGGATTTGTACACGTGGCTGAATGTTGATGGCCGATGCCCGCCGCCCACCGCCCACCGGAGAGTTTAGTACACTTTCAGACCCTCGCGGGAGTAACATCTCTTATTAAATATATACGTACTTGTATATATAAGTATCATTCCAGCCCTCACGAGATTAACATCTCTTCTCTGATTATAACGAGAAGAACTGTACATACGTTCATTTTGTACATATAAGTGATAAAAACAATAGGACGTGTTAAAATACGACACACTGATTATATCCGCCGCGTCAAGATAACGGTGTGAAAATCTCATGACGCCAAAACAATAACACCGCCTCCAGCTATTCGCTTCCGGCCTTCACCGGCGGCCTCGATCACGCAGACTACTTCGAATAACAAGACATTGCAGTATTGATAAGACCTACAACCATTTCAACCCTACTATCCATCGATAAGTATCCTAGTTAGTTGATTAGCTGGGGTATTGTGTCGGGATGAGATAGACAATGGGTTTTGTATAGGTAAGACCTCAAATTAATATGTGCTTGTAGCATAAATTTCTACATGGCTATTGATTAAGTGAAGCTGGGCAAGTGACAGATATGACACTAAACAAGGTAAGGATTACGGCTTAGAGATAAATAAGAGCAAAAGTACATCAGTACATGCAATAAGATGGGAAAAAAAAATACAGAAAGAATCAGAGACATAGAAGTCAGCGACAAGTTGAAGTGTTTGGAAATATTGATTGAATGAAAATAATATTGGCAGATTGTTGAACAAGAAGTATAAGTGACATCACACTTATATTAAGGTTCAACAAATACAGTACACGATGGGTGGTTTTAGGTAGGTATACCTACTTAGCAGGTATTACCTACTAGGTTTAGTTCTCATCTTAAGGAGTACGTATTTCTAACCCCATATTACCTGGGCGCCCATTAATGCTCACATCAAAAAATAATTTAAAGATCTTAACTTTTGAGATTACCTGCCTTTGTGCGTGTGTTCGTGTGTCTGTTATGAGTCAGCGCATGTGAACGGAAGCGGTGCATGATGGCCGTGGCCGGTGTGACGCCTGATTTGGCACCTGTGCACACACTATTGAGGGTGTGATAGGCGAATTTTGGTGAGGAAGCCGTAAGAAGCAGCTTGTCCTGCAGCTTGCGTTTTCTGTTAACTCGAGGCACTTTTAAGAAGCCGGCTTCTTACGGCTTGCCCAGCTGGGCCAAACCGTAAGAAGCCGGGGGAAGCGAGCCCTGGGCTCCGCTTCTCACGGCTTCTCTCGGCTTCATACGTCACGATACGTGACGTCAGAGAAAAACAACACGTGGCGGTGTTGCGCGAAATCTTATCAGTGCAAAATCCTGTAGACCGATCGAATCCTGTAGAAATTGATTCATCTATCGTATTTCACTAATTTTACAGCTTAAATGCTGCCCCGATACACGTTACAGGCAACATCGAGTCACTAGCTTCCCATGAGAACACTTACAAGTAATAATAGTTGATAAAATAAAGCATGATAAAAACCATACTCCTGACTGTTTTTGACGTGGATTATTTAAGCTTTTGAGTAACTATTATTACTAGTAAGTGTTCTCATGGGAAGCTAGTGACTCGATGTTGCCTGTAACATGTATCAGGGCAGCAGTTAACCTGTAAAACCAGTGAAATAAGAGCGATGAATGGAGGTTTACAGGATTTCGCGCCTTGACAATATTTCGCAAAACAGCGGGACAGGCGGAACTAATAATAGAGTGAATATCGTCGTAGAAATAATGTAATTACAGATAAGAGGACACAAGTAAACACACAGATGTACATTCAAAAGCATGGACTTACCTTAAACCACGTATTATAATATACAAGGTACCGTAGATATAACACTATAGTCGCCAGTCAATTGCCACTGCACTATTGTCGCCAGGCACAACGAATTTACGAATTTTAGCATCCCTACAGAATTTTATGTGCCACTGAAGACATGTAGTGTGATATATTATATATATATATATATATATATATATATATATATATATATATATATATATATATATATATATTTATATATATATTTATATATATTTTTATATATATATTTATATATAATTTATATATATATTTATATATATATTTATTTTGTCACACTATTAATATATAATTATCAAAAATTATGATCACACTTAAAACGTGAGACACGTACCACAGCTTTTAAGTGGATAAAGGGATACGATATAGGCGATGTAGGAAAAGTTCTTAAGGTTAGTAAGCAGGGTAGAACGAAAAGTAACGGATTCAAGCTGGAAAAGCGTAGATTTAAAAATGAAATTGGGAGAAACTGGTTCACAAATAGGGTGGTGAATGATTGGCATGGACTAAGTCGTCAGGTGGTCAATGCGGAGTCTATTGGGGTCTTTAAAAGGAGTCTGGATAAATTCATGGATAGGGAAGAGAGGTGTATATAGGTAGAGTTAAGTAACAGGAACTACCACGTGTAGGTCTCACGGCCTCTTGTAGCTTCCTTATTTTCTTATGTTATTTGTCAAAAACGAATATTAAAAAATACGATTACTTAAAACGTGAAACACACAGCATTTTACAGAGCAGAGAGTTAAATCCACCCTGCGAACCCGGAACTGAGCGCACCACTGCTGTGACGTCACTTCCCCCCCCCCACTGAACAGGCCTTGTCTCTCGTAGGCCTCGGCTCAGCGGGGCGGCGGTCGCTTCCCTACACCCTCCCTCGCCTGCATTAGTTCCCTCCGCCTTTCACTCCGTCATGGTCACGTCCATTTCTGCCAAATATCTACCTCCGCCCCCCCCCCCCCCCCCCCCCCCCCCACTCCGCTCGGGCCGCCCACTAATGGCTGACAAAACGTGTTACGCAGTGAGGGGAGGAAGTGGGGGAGAAAAAAAATAACCGTGTTGTCTGTGGAGGCTATGGAATACTATATAGTCAAGTTGCTTCTATATATTTGTTTCTGCCTTGATTGTTATCACACTACGTAACGATCAACTCCGTCGTAACGAGGAGACCGAAGAACAAGAAACCTCAACGAGAACATGGTGGCGAATTGAACACTTAAATTTATACACAATCAATTTTCTTATTCTGTCATTATTTTCTTTGATCTTTGACGTCATATTATCACTGAACACTAAAAATGACAGGGGGAGAGTCTTGCAGAGTTGTAATGTGGCGATTCATACATTGATCGGTGCCTTATTAAAGACTCCAATACACGTCCACTCTTACTTTCTTCACGTGGAGCAGCTTGCGTCACCTCCGAGCCCACTTATCAAGGTGCAGTTAGGAGCAATCGGGCAGGGGTGATAACCCCTGCCCAAGATGACTCAGTAGAGAGGAAAGTGTCCTGGAGAAATTTTTTCCGCGCTTCTAACGAACGCTGTGGTGGTCGCCTGGGGCCGTTCTATAGCTCATTCGAAAGCTCTCGTCGTGCTCCAGATGGACAAAATCGTAGTTTAATCGATTTCTCAATTCCAATATTCGAAAACGATCGTCAAAGTTTAGTACTGAGAGACACCCCTCTGGTTGTGTGCGCACGCTTAGTTGTGCCTGAAAGGTCGGCTTCAACATTTCACATGGAAAAGGAGAGAAACAAGTAGAAAATGCTTCAGGGTAGCCCTGAAGACATGAAAAAGGGAAGATGAATCTTGCGGGTGTTGTTTTGTAGATCAAGAAGTGTCAAGAAGAAGGAAAACAAGGCTAGTGTGGACATGGGAAAGATTGCGAAAGAATAGAAACAAGATGGCAAAGATGCCTTTGGCCATGAGAAAGATTTGGAAAGGAAAAAAACTTCAAACTAGGTGTCACTCAACATTTGTCCTTTGCCGACTGATACCACTCGTGGTAGGACAAATGTTGAGTGACACCTAGTTTCTTTCCTTTCCAAATCTTTCTCATGTCCAAAGGCATCTCTGCCACCTTGTTTCTATTCTTTCGCAATCTTTCCCATGTCCACACTAGCCTTGTTTCCCTTCTTCTTGACACTTCTTGATCTACAAAACAACACCGGCAAGAGTCATCTTCCCTTTTTCATGTCTTCAGGGCTACCCTGAAGCATTTTCTACTTGTCAGGTAATAAGTGAGGTATAAAAAGGGCTTCAGACTACAAGGTGTTGAAATCTTCACAAGAAACACTCAAAAAAGTTTCCTCACTCCTCGTAATCTTCTCTACTTCAAATTATGTGAATGTGCCCATTTTTGTGCGCATGACTTTTGGCTGAGTACGCAAGAAAGACAACACGGGTACATAATATGAGTGTGAGAGAGAGAGAGAGAGAGAGAGAGAGAGAGAGAGAGAGAGAGAGAGAGAGAGAGAGAGAGAGAGAGAGACGAGTGTAGGAGATATAAATCTCCGTAGGGGTAAGCAGGTAAATTAAAACTGGACTGCCTGTGGAATTACTATATTAAGGTACTGGTATCGCGTATATACAAAGGGAGTTGGAGCATCGGTGTTCACATCTTCCCGCCGCTGTGATTGTAGGTCGTCTGGCTGGCACTCGTGCGGCAGTGGTGCCGAGGGCGGTTGGCTGGTTGGTCGCGTCCGTCTGGTTATGCGCGGGAAGCTTAGGCCTCTCTCTGTTACCAAGAGGCTTCGGCTTGTCTGGGTATGTGCGGGAAGCTTATAGACGCTAATTTAAGCCTAATATCAAGAGTTACAATAATACATCCTACACGAGGAGCATGGAGGGATAAAAGAAAGTAAAGGGGGATGTAAAGGAATTATAAAATCTCTAAAGGAACAGAACGTGATTCAAGAGTGCCAGACACACAAGACATTTCTTTCCTTCCCTTCTCGAGTCCTCCACTCACATAAGACTCCACACAACCTATGAGCTCCCGCAGGAGCAAGGGAGCGTTGCGGCGGCACCAGCCTCCCGCAGGAGCAAGGGAGCGTTGCGGCGGCACCAGCCTCCCGCAGGAGCAAGGAAGCGTTGCGGCGGCACCAGCCTCCCGCAGGAGCAAGGGAGCGTTGCGGCGGCACCAGCCTCCCGCAGGAGCAAGGGAGCGTTGCGGCGGCACCAGCCTCCCGCAGGAGCAAGGGAGCGTTGCGGCGGCACCAGCCTCCCGCAGGAGCAAGGGAGCGTTGCGGCGGCACCAGCCTCCCGCAGGAGCAAGGGAGCGTTGCGGCGGCACCAGCCTCCCGCAGGAGCAAGGAGCGTTGCGGCGGCACCAGCCTCCGCAGGAGCAAGGAGCGTTGCGGCGGCACCAGCCTCCCGCAGGAGCAAGGGGCTTGCGGCGGCACCAGCCTCCCGCAGGAGCAAGGGAGGTTGCGGCGGCACCAGCCTCCCGCAGGAGCAAGGGAGCGTTGCGGCGGCACCAGCCTCTCGCAGGAGCAAGGGAGCGTTGCGGCGGCACCAGCCTCCCGCAGGACCCCAGGGAGCGTTGCGGCGGCACCAGCCTCCCGCAGGAGCAAGGGAGCGTTGCGGTGGCACCAGCCTCCCGCAGGAGCAAGGGATCGTTGCGGCGGCACCAGCCTCCCGCAGGAGCAAGGGAGCGTTGCGGTGGCACCAGCCTCCCGCAGGAGCAAGGGAGCGTTGCGGCGGCACCAGCCTCCCGCAGGAGCAAGGGAGCGTTGCGGCGGCACCAGCCTCCCGCAGGAGCAAGGGAGCGTTGCGGCGGCACCAGCCTCCCGCAGGAGCAAGGGAGCGTTGCGGCGGCACCAGCCTCCCGCAGGAGCAAGGGAGCGTTGCGGGGAATATTGCCGCAGGATTGGTTAATGGACGCAATTATAATATGAAACATTTTGATGACTTTTCCACCACTCATGACTTTCTTCTGAACGATTAGAAGAAAAATACTTATAAATTTATCTATATGGCGAATAATTGACTGAATCAGCAGCAAGGATGCCTTAACCCGTCACTTGTGAGGCACAATGATTGCAGTGCAGGCAGGGAATGTGATCGTGAATTTTAAACTCAGCTTTTGTTATATTGTGACGTAAACAAATGGAGTGTCACGGAACACTTGGGTGCGTGGCGGCAGACATTCGTTTTTCCATACATTTCATAGTTGAAGAGGATGTCTTAATGTACGTAACAAAGTTTGGTGTTTGTTTCGATTTACATTTTGTACTTGGCTGTGCAGTGTTAATGCAGTGGCGCTGTGCTATCGGTTATTCCCCCCTACACCCCCAAACACACTTTAGTTCCTTCCCTAGAGAGGTGCAGGTGTGCCTTACCAAGCATTATTCTAATAATTGGTGCAGCCCACCAGTATCAGGGTATTCATGTCTTTGATTTATCACTACGCCTAATTAATGATTTATTCAAAACAATTCATTATATGAATATTTTTTTGTATGAAGCTACTTGTAAAAATATGTAGCAACATTGCCTCC